>JARFIW010000106.1:0-108706 GCA_036346225.1 Platerodrilus igneus
TAGTCATTACATTATAGTAAGCAACCCCTTCTACGAATCTTGCAATCTCCAATCGGCACACACGGCTGTCATTTTCGCCCCTTTATGTCATACACGAATTGGATATTTTAATGACTACGTATCTTGAATGGCTGCCGGGTGCTGTATCGAAAGTTGTGAAATTGTCCTACGACACCTCGAAACTCCCAATACCCAACAAGAAAGCGCAGTAGCAGTTCCATATAAAGTTGGAGTTGTGAAGCATTAATAACAATCACAAAGTCAAGAAAAACATCGTTGTTTCAGCTTACAAAAAGACATCATCACTCCGTGCTCCTAAACGGTCACCCATCCAAGTACTGACCGCGCCCAACGTTGCTTAACTTTGGTGATCAGACGAGAACTAACTCAGCTCAAATGATTTATTTAAGTAAAGTACGAATGCGAATACACCTAACAAATATTTAAACTCTGATTTTTCTTTAAATTACTCAAAAATTTAATAAACAACGATCGAGAAGTGGACCGAAAAGCGAGGAAATAGTCGTATAGTCATTACATTATAGTTAGCAACCCCTCCTACGAACTGTGCAATCTCCAATCGGCACACACGGCTGTCACTTTCGCCCCTTTATGCCATACACGAATCGGGTATTTTAATGACTACGTATCGTGAAGGGCCGCCGATGCTGTGTTGAAAGTCGCGAAATTGTACTACGACACCTTGAAACTCCCAATACCCGACAAGAGAGCGCAGTAAAAGTTATTACAGTCCCGTAAACGCGGTACATGCGCCACAAATGACAGTTCGTAACGATATTACATAATGTGGAGATTGACGCGCAAATTTCGATGACGTTACCCAGTATGCAAATTATTGCAACACATTTTTAATATATACAAATTTTACAAGACCCCTAAGGATTACTTACGTGAAGATGTAAATCTTCCTTCAGAATTACTTCATGATGGCGGCTTGCATCCGGATTACTTCATGATGGTTCTCTGGTCGTGGATCTCCTAATCCAGGATGCATCAAAATTTGCTGGTCTTCTTCCTATGTAGTGGGACGATAAGGATCGGGTTGGAGGAACGATAATCAAAGATAAGGCAAGGGAATCTACATAACAAAAAGATACGATAAGATACCACACATCCACTCTTCTTCGCGTTTCAGAGGCAAGTTCTAACGCGTTTTTCAGAAATTCCCCTTCGTCCACACGCGTCGGCGCGGATCTCGTTCCACGTACTTCTGAATTGACGGAAATACGCGCACAAGTCTTTTTAAATTTATGCCGCGAAATTCTCACATATTAACACTTTTTTAAAAATGTCTAGTGCCGATTTCGGCACGTAACAATCGCGACAAAGCTATGAAAGAAAATACTTAAAAAACGAAAATGACTGTTAGCACAGTAACATCTTAAAATCTAGTTCCTAACTAACCTACATAAATCCTAACTTAAATCCTACAAATTGTTTGTTTGAAGCGCCACCTGATTTTTTCGACCGATAACACGTCTTCCGGATTACCAGGAAACGGAAAGGTGCACATACGAGTCTTTGGTGTGACGCAGTTATAATCGACAGCACAAATTTGTCGAGGAGCATGTGCCACGGTAAAAATTCGATAACTAATCGATATAATGGGTTCCTTAACGTTACGATGACAAATAGTGCTCCGGAATAGCTCAGAAAAGACTCATCAGGGCGGTGGGTAAAGAATCGCATTCATGGACCATAAGGAACCACTAGAAAGGTCCAATAAGTCAAAACTAACTATTTTATTAATGGGCGCCAGGAACAGGAGCGAGCAGAATCAACGAGAAATGTTCCACTATTCTCGGGCGAAACCCAAGGAAACTCACTATATCAATAAATTAACAGGGCACAAAATTAAGCCTAAATTTATTGAAGTAACTACAATGCCAAACATGAAATCAAACATATAAATATAAATTTCACTAGAACAAATAATTCTACAAACTAATCATACATACAAGATTCAAACCTAAATGACGCAAGAGAAAATTAACCAAGCTAAGTGCTCACAACAAGCAAATATATGTTTACTCCAGGTGATTGTATAAATAATATTTAACAGTAATAACGCAAGGGTGTTAATAATATCCGGGCACGAGCCCGTACGCAAAAATAATTCGTACTAAGTAAAAATTGGATACGCAGACTTGGTGGCCACTAAGTAAGCTGTAACAGAATAACTCAAGCGAGTAATAATTTAACCAAGGGTCTAAGCTCGTGACTAGATTTACAATCAATATGTATAAATCACTGGAACGCATTAACGAGTGGTTAGCATTATTCATAAAAAACCTAGCACTTACTAAGGAAGCATTCAACCATTAGTACCTTAATAATTTTATCATAAATACAGATTTTACGTTAATTATCGCAACCCACCCTACACACAGGTGTAAGTATGGTTGCATGCAAAGCAAAATATAAGCGGGTGAACATAAGGTTTCATACACAAAAAGTATTACTCCAATAATCTCAACAGAACATAAACACAACACACTTAAATAAGGAAGTATACGACCTCAAGAAGTAATTCCAATGCACCAGTAGCAGTCAAGGATTCCAAATCCAACTTAACAGGATTACACCACTTAAAGGTAGTCACACAAAATCGCTTCAGGTGTAATATTCATCCACAGATAACTCCAACAGGTTACGATTAATATTTCGGTAGTCCAGCAGATGGAACTTATGGTATCAATAATTAATTCTTCGTCGGGAGCTTTAATACCATCTATTTCAGTAAGTTGTCGAGGTTGGGTAATCGTAATACCACCAGAACGATTACTTAAACGAATCTTCACAAATGTGCATCTACTTAAATTGGAACTGCTAAACCTAAAATATGCAATTACTCTTGGACTCGCACGTAGACGTAAATTTAAATTTGAAGTTAATTTTGAAGTTAGATTCGAACCCTAAAATTCATGTAATACATAGAACAAGAAGTACTACAAAGCTATTACTTACCACATAACCATGTGGGTAGCATATAACAAATATCACAAAAATGTGCTTCTCTAACTGAGCGAAGGTATTAATCAAAACGACGTGAAATCCGCCAAAGGCGTAATAATTAACTTTCTTACTCACAAACACCAGAAAGATTAATTTTATCCAAGGTAGTAAGCTAGAATCCGCTAAAATAAGCGATATAAATTTTGCTAACATACCATGTTCGTCGTTTCGATTCAAAGGCTGGATCAAGAAGAACGAAGAGCCACCACATGGGCTCGTTATCGCCCTTAGGTGAGATAACATTTTCCCACAATTAAACCACTTTTTATTAACAAAAACAAATTAATGTGCATTACAATAATACAGTTTTACAAACAACTTGACAAATGTCAATTCAGTGAAATATCTAACCAAAGGAGAGATTCAAAGGCTTCTAACCACAGAGCATTATGTTAAAAAGATTCTAAAAATTGCAATAATTATAAAACTTAGAACGGGACGTTCCACATGAATCACTACTTAAACTAAAACAAATGCGACATGTCGCCTAACCTAGACAGTGTGTACAGTATAAAATGCAGTACATGGGGATCTTGGAAACTGTAGGAGATACGATCTTGGTTAAATGGGACAAAAGTTGCACAATCATAAGGGTATCTCAGAACGGTTTTCAAGTTTCAAAAAATTTTCATAAGTTACTAGATAGAGGCAAAAAACACAAAATTGACGATTTCTTTATTTGCTCGTAGTTTGTCTACGAATTGAAATAGAATGTTCAAATTTGGTACATCCCCGTAATTCCCCATCGCGCTTCATATTTTCAACTTAGATTTTGTCTAGAGCATCTAGATTTTGCGTGACGATGTTAAACTTTTTATTTTTAAATAGCCGCCATATTGGATTTTTACATTTTTGAAATGCTGATAAAAACCCTTTCCAAAGAGGTATAACATCGCTATGTTTGATTGCATCAAAATACTAAAAATCACATAATTGTGTTTTGGTCGTAGTAGGCTTTAATTTCTATTATGACAAAGAGAAACAATTGCTCTAAAAATTTTAAACTCAATTTTCAGTGGTAATAAAAACAGTAAAAAACGTAGAAAATTAAAAATAGATCTGTATTAATCAGAACTTACATAACTATGCATTAACAAAGAATAAATACAAACTAGCATCTATTCAATACAAAATATTATTTAAGCTGTTTTTAGTTGTAATTCATGTTCAGACAATTGCAAATTAACAATCAAGGAAAAAAAATATAACAATAGTCAGCCACATGAATTCATTATTTATTTTAAATGTTCAAATAACCCCCCATTTTGTTGAACACACAACCGACACCTTTTATAAACATCTTTACAAGATCGTCTTATCATAGTTGGAGTTATTTTATTTACGGCTTCTTGGACTCCTTGTTGTAATTGGCCTACATTATCATACGTTTTTGAGTACACACAACTTTTTAAATGGCCCCATATAAAGAAATTTAGAGGAGTTAAATCCGGTGATCTCGCCGGCCACTTAATTGGTCCCCGATTTCCAATCCAGTTTTCATTATACTCAGAATTTAAAAAAATTCTAATAATCAGAGCATTGTGGGGTGGAGCGCCATCATTTTGAAAAATCAAAGTAGCGAGTGCAAGCTCCATTAGGCTATCTGCCACATTTCCCTGCAATAAATCTAAGCATCTTGCAGAGTTTAAATTTGCATCATAAAAAAACGGACCTATTATGTACCTTCCAATAATACCAATCCAGACGTTGAATCCCCATTTAACTTGATGTCTAACTTGGCGGTTCAAATGTGGATTTTCATCTGACCAAAAAATTGTATTTTTGCGGTTGAACATACCACAATTCGTAAATCGACTTTCGTCAGACCACAAAATTGTATATGCAAAATTTGAATTTTCGTTGCACTTTCTGATGTACCAAGCACAAAATTCCATGCTTCGAATTTGATCTTCAGTACGCAATCCCTGACATGGTCGTTCATGATATGGATGGTACTTGAAACGTTTTAAAATAGCTCTTGCCGTAGAATGAGCAACACCTGTTATATTCTGAATTTGTCTAAGAGAAGTACGAGGATTTTCGACAACTGTTTGTAAAACGCTGTTTTCATTATCTTTTTTAATTTGCCTATTTCTCTTAGACAAGCCAAAACTACCATAATTTATTAAATTATTTTGTAATCTCCGAAACATACATCTGTTTGGTTGATGTTTTTCTGGGTATTTATTTAAATACAATTCAGCGGCTTTAACATCATTCCTTCCAGAAAAAACAAAACATTCTAACATTTGATATTTATCACGGTTAGTAAAGCGATCCATTTCAAGCGCAAATGCTTTGCTTAAATTTCTATGTAAATTAATTAACTGTTTTTTTAAACTGCACTACTTGAAACAAAATAAAGGACAAACTTTGACGTTTCTCAGATGTTGAGCAATTGTTTCTCTTTGTCATAATGGAAATTAAAGCCTACTACGACCAAAACATAATTATGTGATTTTTAGTATTTTGATTCAATCAAACATAGCCATGTTATACCTCTTTGGAAAGGGTTTTTTGTCAGCATTTCAAAAATGTAAAAATTCAATATGGCGGCTATTTAAAAATAAAAAGTTGAACATCGTCACGCAAAATCTAGATGCCCTAGACAAAATCTAAGTTGAAAATGTGAAGCGCAAAGGGGATTACCATGATGTACCAAATTTGAACATTTTATTTCAATTAGTAGACTAACTACGAGCAAATAAAGAAATCGTCAATTTTGTGTTTTTTGCCTCTATCTAGTAACCTATGAAAAATTTTTGAAATTTGTAAACCGTTCTGAGATACCCTCGTGATTATGCAACTTTTGTCCCATTTAACCAAGATCGAATCTCCTACAGTTTCCAAGATCCCCATGTACTGCATTTTATACTGTACACACTGTATACTAAAACTAAAACTAACATTAGCTTTTCCTAAGTGCAAACGCACATGAGCGTTGCATCAAAACTATTCCTTCGTTGGCAAAAAAGTGCCCAAATTTAAAAATGTTCATAGGAGTGAGTTACTCTACACTCTAGGAAATTTTTAGTTACTGGTACTCTGGTTTAATAAACAATACACATCAAAACTTGTCTATGACATGGTTGTGAATCAACAAATTTACCAAAAGTACCACCTTACTAAATCCTTACATTGCTAACCTAACAAATTACATTTCTACCATCAGGTTAGCTTTTTCACTTAATATTCAAAAAAAAAAATTCCTACGTCTGGTCATAAATACCAAACGTTAGGAAGATAAAAAGATAATACAAAATCTCAAGTTATTATCGAAGATAATAGATAAGATAACGATATTAAGCTTACGTTATTATCAAAGATAATAGGTAAGATAACGCGATATTAAACTAAAGTTATTATTAACGGTAATCGGTAAGATAACGATATTAAGCTAAAGTTATTATCCAAGATAATAAATAAGATAAAGATTGAGTGGCTCCTTGGAGCCGTTATATGGGAATTTCTCGTGCCCCCTAAAAAGGGCAACCTGTGAAGCAGGCCCGTTTGCAATAAACGGCACGAGGGACCGGCAGAGGCATTTGGGTGCATCCCTACACCCGGCGTTAATTGATATCGGTGATATAATCACCCGATACCCACACGATATTTCTACATACACTCACACATACACACACTCATACTTACATTCACTGTCAGCGACCATGTGCGCGGACAGCGGCACCGCATGACCTCACGAAAGATTCTCAGAGACGTGGTCCAGGTGTCTGTGAAAACCTTGGTCAAAAGCTATTTCTCGGGGCGATTGGCACAGGTTAAAATTCCGGGTGAAGTTCTGTCGCGTGAGGTGGAAAGGGGATGCCCGCAAGGGTCATGTTCTGGTCCCACATTTTGGAAGTTGTTGTATGAGAGCATCTGTAGGGTCAAGTTGCCCGCAGAATGCTCAATCGTTGGGTTTGCAGATGACACACTTTTAATTGTAAGATCGAGATTGTTAATGGATATGCGCACAAAACCGAACGAGGCGCTTAATAAATTACACGAATGGTCGCAGGCGGTAAAATTAAAATTTAACACGGCGAAGTCAGAGGCGCTTTATTTCGGCACGAAACCAGGACAGAGACCTCCTAGGTTAGAGTTAGGAGGGGAGAAAATCCCGTTTAAAGATTGTATTACCTACCTCGGCGTCAAGATCGACAATAAATTAAATTGGAAAGCGCACGTACAATACGTAAAAAGTAAGGGCGGCGAAATATCAAATAAAATGATGGCGGCGGCTAAAATAAAGTGGGGTTTCAGGGCGAATCGCTGAGGACGGTTTATGCCGGAGCAATTGAGCCGGCAATACTGTACGCAGCTTCTGTATGGGCAGAAGGTTGTAAAGTCCGGGAGATGCGTCAATTGACGAGCGTACAACGCATAACCGCGGTAAAAGCGGCGAGGGCGTACAGGACTACCTCCACGCAGGCTGTCCTGGTGATCAGTAGGACTCTCCCTATCGAATATGTCGTTAGGGAGATTAGAGATAGACGATTAATAAATATAGGAAAAGGCGCGAAATTATCGAAGATCTTAATCTTGGTAATAGGGAAATTGCAAGAAAGATCGTTGTATCTGAGTTAGGGCACCCGGCTAATATTAGAGGAATCGAGTTTGTCGAAGGTGATGAGAACGCGATGGGTATCAGAATTTATACGGACGGTTCACGTATGGACGATGGGCAAGCAGGTGCGGCGTTTGTCGTGTATAAGCAGGAAAGGGAGGTGTTTCGGTTTCAAACCAAACTCGCGAACTGGTGCACTATCTTCCAGTGCGAATTGGTAGCCATAGGAGAGGCTATCGTTTACGTAATAAACCATACGGGCAGAGACGAGTATTATATAATCAGTGATAGTAAATCGGCGCTGACGGCTTTAACAAACATGAACACCTCGACAGATCTCCAAGCGGACGTCTGGAGGATAGCGCGTACGGCGCTCGAGTTTCGACGTTTAAAGTTCTGTTGGGTCAGGTCGCACAATGGTAACGTAGGAAACGATAGGGCTGACGAATTAGCTAAAGAGGCCGCGACGGGCGACTTTCGAATATCACATTCGTCGATACCGAGGTCTTTAATCAAAAGAAAGCTGCGCGAAAAATCAATTCGACAATGGGAAGAGAGGTGGAACAACGCTGCCACGGGCAGGTTGACCCACAAATTCATACCGAGCATAGAAGCTAGAGGTAGGATCGAGGTCAAGCTCGATCACAAAATGGTGCAGTTGATAACAGGGCACGGCGCCTTGAAGGCGTATTTACAAAGGTTCGGTCTAGCCAACAGCGACCGCTGCGAATGCGGTGAGGGCGCGGAAAGCGCAGAGCACGTGCTCTTCGACTGCCCGCTTGAGGCGGGAAATCGTGGGTTGGCTGATAGCAAACTAGCTATCCTAGGCCTGGCATGGCCAAAGAGCCTAGAGGAAGTCGGGGAAGTGGTTAACCAGAAGGCGCTCTGGACAGCCTTAAAAGAATTCGCGGGAAGGGTCGCGAGATTAGACAATGACAACCGCGTGTAATTCGGTGGGATTGGTGGGAGGATTGTAAAAAATTTAAATTGACTTGGCATGAATAAGGATACGAGTATAGATTAACCAAAACCTGATATTTAAAAAAAAAAAAAAAGATAATTATACCCAAATGTCCAATATGCACGAGAAACCCCCGCACCATTAATACAGTCACTGCCTATCTACATAATTATGCGCGGAAAATCGGGAAATCGGGAATAAATAATAACAAATAAACAATAACAAATAAATCAGAAACCCTCATTAAATTAAATCAATAAAATAAACAAAGATAATAAATAGAGTGAAACCGCGCATCCCCCCAGGACTTGAAAGTGAAGTGATAGTGATAGTGATTGTGATCCCCCCAAGAACATTTAGTGCATACCCACCAGGACTTTAGCAGTGCACCCCATCCCCCCCTTAGAAGTAAGTTACAGTTAGATGTAGGCAGACGACCAGATCTTCGGATGCTGGAGAATTTTATTATCGAGGTAAGACTTAAATTGTGGCGGCTGTACTCGCACAAGCATTGATTTACATTAATTAATAGTTTTCGAAATAATTTAACAAGCACGTTTGGTGTGTAAAGGCGCTAGCCGACATATGCTTGTGGGAGTGCACCTGATAAACAGGGTGATGCTTTTTGCTATTTTGTGCACTGCTATATGCTTAACGCTTATTAAACATTTATTTATATATTTACATAATTATATTTATTTATATTTTATATTTACACTATATTTATTTATTTATTAGCATGTATTGTAGTATTATGTGGCATATTTGTTTTGTTTGACGTTCTGTCGCCATTTTGGTTGCAGTATATATTTGGGAAGGAAGAGTATAATTGCGAAGATTGTAATCATAATACAAATCAGTTGGGAAATGATAGGGAACGCTAGGGTTGGATTTAAATTAGTTAGCTAGATTTGGATAGTTTTAAGACGACCCTTCAGGTCGCACTGGTAAGCAGAGCCGGCGTCTGCTATCCGGAATTACGGATCCCTCCTCCTCTCATTTTTGCTTGTGTCTTGTTGATCGGGTACACTCGAAAGTCAGCGCTAGGAATACCATTATTTACAACCCTGTTTTTAGTTTTTGCTTTTAGTTTTTGTTTCAGTTTTGTCAGATTTTTAGGTTTGTTAGATTGTTAGAGTTTGTTAGGTTTGTCAGATTTTTAGGTTTGTTAGATTTTTATTTAGTTTTTATTTAGGGTGGATCAACTATGAAGTTAGTATAAATTAGAAGCACGTTATTTTTCGCGTTTAAACCCAATGTAGTACCTCCGGGTGGAGCATTGGGGACGTGGCCGCAAGTATAGCGGTCTCTTATTCAAATTATAATGTCTGTGAAAACCCCCCCGCGCAACCACAAGGTGACTGACGGAAATGAAAAGGCAGTAGAAATAGGAACGGTAGAAAGAGGGAGGTAGGTATTTGGAATGCATAAGAGGCATTTCCAGGTAGAAAAAATAGAAGAAAGGCTCGCATTGAGCTAAAGAGACAGAAAAGGTGGATAGCAAAGCACTACTCAACCAGCCAATGTAGTCAGTAGCCCGGAGTGAGGAAAGATCAGTCTTATATGGTAGACGGGTGTTCCGGGACGAGAACAGGTCCACCGAAGGAAAGATAAGGCAGAAACGGAGACAGCAGGATACGAAAAAGTAGAGTTTTTGGACCAGCGTCCGAGAGAAGTTAGAGAATTGTCCCTGTTAAAACACAGATCGGTCTGAAGGACCACCTGCGATATTAATCCGACGAGTTAAGATATATCATAAGTTAAAAAATTCACTAGACTCTTAAGAGAACTAGTACAATCATTTTCCTAACGAGTGCATCCACTGCGATAAGAAAATCAGACAAAAGTTGACACAACAACTTAAAAGTATCACTACAGATACAATCACACGAAAACAAACTGTTTCAAGGTAATTTTGTAAAACGGTAACACCCTAAACACACAAAGATGCCTAATTATAAGCAGTTAGATACAGACACACTGTCCCAATATGCTAAACCAATCGAGAATTTAATAAGATATCCATAAGAAGCGATAGCGCCTCACCACAAAGTTCAATAAAAAACAATGAAAAAAAATGTTTATAAGTTATGGTGATTTAGTAGGAAAAGAAACAAATAATAGTCTAGGATAATGTGGGCGACTGTAATAATTCAGAAGAAAAACACATGGAATAGAAAATCCTAGTTTTTTGCAACTGTGAATAAGAACTATTTCTTACAATGACATAGGCGGCGTCTCCTATGTGAGCCCAAAGAAGAAAACATCCACTCTAACATCAGCTCAAACCAATTATAAAAATTCAATGAGTTATTACAACCAAAGTTACGACAATTACCACACAATTAAACGATGTAAGATAAACACTAAAAACCAAATAATATGCTGTAGGAAAAGTTCAAGGATTAATGAAATGAAACGACAAAGTTATATTGGGGGGTCTAGAGAATAAAACGATATATAACTAACAGTAAATTCAAGGGAAAGTCAACCAAAAGCAAATAGATTTAAGGTAAATAAGTTAAACGTATAACAAGTAGATGTATAAGAGAGGGAATAAGTAATTAAAGTTACTAATTGATGGTGAGAACAAAAAATATTAGGTAAATCGTGAGGGGAATGGAACGTGAAAAACTTAACTAGAATTTGGGTTAGTAGAGAATGGCTTAAGGTCTTTAATATGCCATCTGCCTTGTCGTTTTCCTTCAGCATCTTGAAGTTCGTAGATAAGGGGACTAACGACACGAGTGATCTTACAAAGAATGAATTTCGGGGCTGATTTTGAGGAAAATTTCTTAGATGCATCCGATAAGACATAATTCTTTTTCCAAACTTGTTCGCTCAAGGCGAAGGAAATATTTCGTTTACGTAAGTTATAGTGGTCCTTACTCTTTTCGTAAGCTTTTAACATATTTTTCCTAACGTCGTTAAAGATAGAAGGTAATGATTGTTGGGCTTTGTCCCAGCGTACTTTATCGTCAAATTCAATTACGTTAGTATCGTCGGGAACTAAACCATAATAACTCCCATCAATTGGGATATATCTTCCAAAAACAAGAAATGACGGAGTAAATTGTGTTGCTTCGTGTTTAGATGTGCCTAAAGCTTGAGCAATTTTAAAAATATTTTCATCCCATGTAGTGTGGTCTGAATCAATATAGGAAGAGATAGCGGTAATTAAAACTTTATTTACTCTTTCAGTAGGGTTTACTTGAGGATGGTATTTTGCGTTAACCCAAATTTTTTGTACTTTGTAACTCTTAACGAAATTTTAAAAATCTTTAGAGATAAATTGTGCCCCATTGTCACAAAGAATAATCTGAGGAACACCGAAGATAAGAAATACATTTTGCTTTAGAAATTTAATTATAGCAGCAGATGTAGCTTTACGTAAGGGTTGCACCATAACAAATTTAGAAAACCAATCGGTGACAACTAAAAGATATTGGTTACCTTTTTCGATCTCGGAAGAGGTCCTAATAAGTCAAGCGATATTAATTGAAAGGGATAAAATACACGTTTAAAGTTACCCATTAAGCCAGAACGAGCCTCTTGTCAGCTCATGAAAACAACAAATTTTGCAGTTCCTAATATAGCGACAGACAGATTGTTTTAGTGTAGGCCAATAATATAATTCCGATATTTTAGCGAGAGTTTTTGTAACACCAAGATGAGCAGCTATGGGATCATCATGACATAATTTAAGCACTTCACTGCGGTTAGCGGTAGGGACGACAAGTTTCCATTCAGGGATGTTAGATATTTTGTGAGGTGAAGAAGATACAAATTTATATAATCTATTGTTGGTTACACGAAAGGTAGGAAATTTATCGGGATTTTCAGAAACTTTTTTAATCATATTAAAATAGCAAGTATCAGGAACTACATCTGGGAGGTTAAGAGAGACAACATCACGAGATAAGGCATCAGGTACGATATTTAATTTGCCAGGCCTATGTCTAACGTCAAAGGTGAATTGAGAGATACGCAAGTTCAATCTTGCCAAACGACCTGCGGATTGTTTTAAGTTATTTAGTCAAGTGAGGGCTGCACAATCAGTAATTACGGTAAAATTGTTAGATATATTTAATAAAGGTATAGCGTTAGGGGTAGTTTTATGCTTTAAATTTATTGACGTCTGGGTCCGTTGAATGGTTGGTGTTGAGGACGATTTTGATTCCTTGAGATATTCACGCCCTGGGTAGGAATATCTCGGCGAGAGTTTCCCGATACGTTAGAATTACAATTCGTACAGTTAGATTTATAGATATTAGCGCGACCACAGCCATAGCAAAAAATATTTTTGGGGTATGTGCAAACGTTATAGTTATGTCCACTTTTCTTACAATTCCAACAGGTAAGTGAGTTATTTGTTGAAGTAGAAGAGATATTAAGGGTAGATACTTTATGAGAAAATTGAACTTGACACGCTAAATCGGGTTCTAAAAGGCCAGATTGTTTTTCTGGAGGAGGACGGTATTTATCCACCCGCAATTTTACTTCTTGGAGCGAACGACATAAATCTTTGAATTGAGGTAAAGAAGAAATGTGTTGTAATGCTAGACGTTCGGAAAAATATGGGTTTAAATTCCTACGTAACTGATTGATAATTTCAAATTCTGATCGTTTATTATCAAGTCTACTATATAGATCTTCTATTGAGGTAATAAAGGAAACTACATTTTCATCAGGTCCTTGGGTTCGATTTCGTATCTCATTCCAAAGGTCGGTAATATAACCATGTGGTAAGAAGTCCCGTTTTAAACACGTAACTAATTTCTCCCAGGCAGAAATCTGAGCTCTAATGTTACGATACCAGATTAACACGGAACCAGAGAATAATTCACCCACAGAAACAAATAAATCTTGATCTGTGCAATTCCGGGAAATTCTGAAATCGTTGATTCTATCTAGAAAAGGCTTTAAAGCACTTTGGGCGTTAAAACTCTGAAAAGTTAAACCCCATTTATAAACAGGTATGGATTTTTCCAGTGGTGGAGCTTGAGAAATTACGAGATTTGATATATGTGTCTGTATTTGGATTGAGTATATCAAGAACTATTCCTTCAAGTAACAAAATATTCGATAAAAAAGTTTGTTTAGCTTGGTTCGCTTGTTCATTGTCAAATAAACACAACAAATCTATTCGCTGCTTAAGGTGAACTATGCGGGAAGCAACGCGCTTTAATTCGATTTCGCTTGGGCCGGGGTCAATTTTGTTTATTATATTAGTTATATCTTCAAGAGATTGTTTAATTTCAGACATGTTTTGAAGTAAATCAGAAACAATTACTTCCGAAATAGGTTGCCCTTTAGCTTCTTGCGCTAGTATAGCTTTAAGTTGCAATCGTCTGTCATTTTGGGTAGATGCAGGTTTAATATTTCTACATTCGATTTCGTAAATTAGCTGCAAAGACTTGAGGTAAATAATATTCGTTTTAAGGTAGTATTTGAGACAAAAAATATACGAAATTTAAAATGCTATATTATTTTACAAGATAAAAGGTATACCAAACTTCAATTGGTTACGTTAAATGTACTTGAAGGTAAAATCTTCTTTAAAAATCATTTGTAGGTTACAACTATTTAAATTACTAAGGAAACACTTTTAGAACGGTACCAAGGCAAGATAGTGTTTAAGAAAACAAATACAACAAGATTAGTTTAATATAACGCTTTAAAAGACATCATAAAAACTCAGTTAATTGATTGCGGTAACTGTTTTCAAAAACAAAGTATTCTTTGAAAGTAATTTGTAAATCATAGCTAAATATTTAAATTACTAGAAAACACTTTTAAAACGGTATCAAAGCAAGATAGGGTTTGTACATGATTTAAAACAGTTTTAGAAGTTGAGCCCAAAAAACAAGCATATAGTTATGTATAATATAATATGAAATAGATAATTTTCCTAAGGAACAATGAATAAGGCATGAATTAATTAATATATTTGTATTTATTTATATTTAAATGCACTTACAAGTGAAATACGAACGTAAGGTTATATTGTATTATAACCACTCCTAAAAAAACACTTTTAATTCCATTTCAAAACAAACTATGCACTTATTTAGAACAATTCAAGTTAGGAAGGACACTACCTTTAAAGTTACAACAAAATTAATTGGATTAATAAAATATTATAAAAACATATGCTATGAATTTCAATAGTCAATATGGCGGTTTATGTTAAATTATCATAACAGTTGTCATGTCATTTTAGGTAGCTCTACAGTAATTTAGAGGTACCACCCTAAATTTCATAGTTATCAGGTATTAAAATTTACATAATTATTTATTTTTTTTTAAATGAAAAAGCTATAGATATCGTTAATTAATATATTATAAAGTACAGAAACAAAAGAAAAGATTTTTATTTCACAACCTCACACGTTGAAGGCGTCGTTACTACTCCCCGTAAACGCGGTACATGCGCCACAAATGACAGTTGGTAATGATATTACATAATGTGGAGATTGAAGCGCAAATTTCGATGACGTCACCCAATATGCAAATTATTGCAACATATTTTTAATATATACAAATTTTACAAGACCCCTAAGGGGTACTTACGTGAACATGTAAAGCTTCCTTCAGAATTACTTCATGATGGCGGCTTGCATCCGAATTACTTCATGATGGTTCTCGGGTCGTGGATCTCCTAAGCCAGGTTGCATCCAAATTTGCTGGTCTTCTTCCTATATAGCGGGAACGATAAGGAAAGGGTTGGAGGAACGATAATCAAAGATAAGGCAAGGGAATCTACATAACAAAAAGATACGATAAGATACAACACAACCACTCTTTTTTGCGTTTCAAAGGCAAGTTCTAACGCGAGTACAAACGAATGCTATTTGGATTAAAGAACGCACCCGCTACTTTCCAGAGAGTCATGGACAATATACTACAAAGAATACACAATGAAAAATGCCTTGTGTACCTAGATGACATCATAGTTTATTCCACATCATTGGTAGAACACATAGAAAGATTGAGAGAAGTATTTGAAAGACTAAGACAAGCACATTTCAAAGTACAATTAGACAAAAGTGAATTTTTACAAAAGGAAGTATCATTTTTAGGACATGTAATAACACCCCAAGGAGTAATGCCAAATCCCGACAAAACAAATGCAGTTCTAAATTACCCTCTACCAAAAACAACCAAAGAAATTAAAGGATTTCTAGGACTTAGTGGTTACTACCGCAAATTCATTAAAAGTTACGCTCAGATAACCAAACCCCTGACAAACTGTTTAAAAAAGGGAAACAAAATTGAACACACCCCGGAATTTATTAAAGCCGTAGACAAAATTAAAAACATATTAACGAATCACCCTGTATTAGAATACCCAGACTTTTCAAAACCATTTATACTGACGACAGCCACATCGAATGTAGCATTAGGCCCAGTATTGAGCCAAGGAAAAGGAGGTAGCGATAAACCCATCAGCTACGCATCCAGAACCCTAAATGAAACCGAACAGAAATATAGTACCATAGAAAAAGAATTATTAGCCATAATTTGGGCAACAAAATATTTTAGACCTTACTTATACGGAAAAAAGTTTTACATATACACCGATCATAGACCATTAGCATGGCTATGCAAACTTAAAGAACCGAATTCAAAATTACAACGATGGCGAATCAGACTCGAAGAGTACGATTACGAAATTATATATAAAAAAGGAATTTATAACAACAACACAGACGCTTTAAGTAGAATCCAACTCAATGCATTAGAAACGGAATCCATTATAGGAAACGTAGACGAAGCAGAAATAAGGAAAGATCCAGACGAGATCGACACGATACATTCGACACAAAACGAAGAACCTAAAAACGCGATTAAAATTTTAAACGAAGCAATCGATATGAAACCCAACCAATTTATAATAACCGAAGTTTTATATAACCCCAATCCCATAAAATAGTAGTAGATAACAAAAGTAGATAACAAAAAGATATACCAAATTCAAATAACTAAAGATGACAACGAGGAACAAATAATTAAAATTCTAAAAGAATACACCCCCGAGAAAAAACGATTTTATTTCTATTTCAACACCGAACATTTATACCAAAGATTTTCAAAATTATACGTTAAATTATTCAATAACTCTGGACCTGAACTCATCAGATGTACGAAAAAATTAATAACACTAGACGAACTTGACGAAATAAACGATGTAATTAGGAATCAATACTAAGGAAAAACCAACCATCGTGGAATTAACGAAACAATAAAGCAACTTGTAAGACGTTATTATTTTAAAGACATGAAGGACTTGACCACAGATTTCAGTAACCAATGTAAATTATGTGACAAAGCGAAATACGATAGGAAACCCCCAAAGATACCCTTAATGTTAACCAAAACACCCGACAAACCATTTCAAAAACTACATGCCGATACTCTAGTAGTAGAAGCGCAAAACTATTTAACAATTGTAGACGCATTCACAAAAATAGGCCAAGCAATACCAATCACATCCAAAAATAGCATTGACGTGACCCAAGGATTTTTACAATATTTCACATTTTATGGAACACCCGAATCAATAACTCTAGACAATGGTAGCGAATTTAAAAATGAGACAACACAGAACACTTTAGAACTTCACAAAATAAAAATTCATTTCATAACGGAAAACCACCCTGAATCAAACGGACTAATTGAACGACTACATTTAACCATGTTAGAACAAATTCGATTATTAAGAATAAATTATAAAAAGGAACATATAACCAATCTAATGTCATACGCACTAATCGCCTATAATAATACAATTCACTCATCGACAAATTGTACACCCTTAGAATTAACCTTAAGACATTCAAATTCACGAAATCTTTATGACATACACTACAACAAGGAAGTATATCAACAATATGCGAAAGACCACAAAGAAAAACTAAAAATAACTTACGACAAGGTAAAAGATAAATTAGAGAACGATAAGGAACGTATCACCACAACCCGAAACAAAAATACCGACGCAAATAAATTTTCAATAGGACAAACCGTGTATGAGAAGAACTTTCAAAGTAAGCGACATAAAACGGCACCTAGAAATTTAGGACCATTTAAAATTAAGAAAATATCAGATAAAAATATAGCAGTAGTAGACAACGGTAAAAAAACAAAGTACATTCATTTGAAAAACCTAAGACACCCTGTAATTGCAGATGGACAATCATCACCCTTACCGTCAACCTCCGCCCAGGTAGAACGGACAACTAAGTAATAATAGAAAATATAAAAAACAACCCCGGTATACTACCAATTAAATTAGGCAGTATGCAAAACACAATCGACTTGGACATTCGCACAAAAATTCGACCTAACAGAATTAAAACAAGAATTTTAAACAATCACAGAAAATTATGACCGATTAAAACAATCAATGGACACGGCAAAATTCGGAAAAGAATACGCAATAGAAATGATGAATTACAACAGTATAATAGAAAGCATTTTAAGAAGCATAGAAGATAAACTTAAGAGACTAATACCCAACGAACAAACTACGAGACGAAAAAGAGGACTAATCAACGGATTAGGTAACATAATAAAAGCTATCACAGGCAATTTAGATAACCAAGACGCAGAACGTTATGACAACGCAATACAACAATTAATTGAGAATCAAAAGGACATAAACACCATAATCAGCAACCAACTATCATTAACCCAATCAACGATTATAAAGTTCAACGAAACATTGAGAAAGTTGGTAAGAAATCAGGACAGTATAGCCAACCGAATGCAAACCCTTGAAACCACCATGCAAACTACCTCGTTAGGCATGCGAGATTTAATTAGATTTAATACAATATTTACTCAAATAATATCCACCCTTACTTTAATGCAACAAATTTTAGCAACGCTAAAAAACGCAGTAACATTTGCCAAATTAAATACCCTACACTCTAGTATTATTAAACCAACCGATTTATTAAAAGAATTAATAAGAATTATATCACTTATAATTAACAGTAAATTACCTTTTGATGTAACAGAATCAAACATTCTAATATTTGAAGAGATAGCTATAGTCAAAGGCTACATTTAGAATAACGAAATAATATTTTTAATAGAAATCCCGATAGTAGAAAGTAACAATTATAATTATTATCATTTATTTGCTTTTCCAACAAAAGTTACTAGCACATACCAAGTAATCATACCCAAAACCAAATTCCTATCCCTAAATAAACTGAGATATGGTTATACACACGAAAAATGTACTGAAGTAACACAAAACCAATACTTATTTCAATCGATGACGACAACAACCATTCAAGAAGACAGCCCTTGTGAAGTACAACTATTAAAATTTTCAAATCATTACGAAAACTGTGAAGCCAAACAAGTGCAAATAACTAACATAAAAATTCAAAAAGTTACAGAAAACAAATGGATAGCCATTTTCCCAACAGAAGTAATAGCAACCATCCACTGCAATCAAGATGAAAATAACCAAGCATTAATCGGAAGCAAATTAATTACCCTCAAAGAAGACTGTTATGTGAAATTGAAAGACGAAGTAATCAGAGTTTATCAAGATCCCATAGCAACAAAGAAACTTGCAAACCTACCAGAACTACGGTTCAAGATAGAACAACAAGAAGACGAAGAAATAGTCAAGAAACCCATGAAGCTAGAGCATCTAGACTTAGACGACCTTAACCACGCCATGAAATTAGTGGAAAGTTACAAAGAACATTTAAGTGAACTCAAAACGCCAAAGTTACATTATGATAATATAAGCGTTTGGACAATTGTGTTAACCATTTTAATAATTTTTGTAATTATATACGTATTTTACAAAATGTACCTTAGATAAAAGAATGAAGGAAACAGTTCTAGATTTAAGGAAACAAAGAGAAATAAAGAAACGATAAGTATACCCTTAGAAACAATGAATTTTAAATAAAATTGAATAATGAATTTTATGTATTTAAAAATTAAGTAAAACCTTAATTTTTCATTTACGGTGGGAGGAGTTAAATATCCCCCAATTATCTATATGTATTGAATATATTGAATCTAATAGAAATTATTAGAAATTGTTAAATAAAGTATAAGTTCATTGCAACAATGTAATACAAGGATAACCCAGAGAGGTTATCGACACTTCATGAGAACGGACATGCAACTTTGGATCCGAGAGGGCAGTGATACTGCAGGCGGCAGGCCACAAGCGGTTAACATACCGCAATTACTTATAAATAAGATTGTTACAATGTAATAAAGTGTACAATTAAGAGCAAAGCAGACATGAGATCTGCAAGTTCCCACAGCCGTGTGAGGGGCAGGTTATTATAAAAAGCCCGGGAGCTCAAGGCCCGGCAGTCAGTCTTCAAACTCCATACTTCGTTGTTCAAGCTACTCAATTGAGTCAGTCTGAGTATTACAGCTTTTGCATTGTTGTCTACCTAGACTACTCCCCTTAGTACAATTAATATTATTTTTGATTAAAGTTATTATATTTTACAGTTATTCAAAATTCCATGTTAATTTCTGTTTAAGAATCAATAAAGAATTGTTAAGAGTTTTCGGAATTGTTTTTAAAAACACCGCTCCAAAGGCCCGAACCTTAACTCGCGTCTTTCGGAAATTCCCCACTACTCCTTCGTCCACACGCGTCGGCGCGGATCTCGCGCCACGCACTTTTGAATTGACGGAAATACGGGCACAAGTCTTTTTAAATTTATGTCGCGAAATTCTCACACATTAACACTTATTAAAAATGTGTAGTGCCAATTTCGGCACGTAACAAAGTTCCATATAAAGTCAAGAAAAACATCGTTGTTTTTGCGTAAAAAAAAACATCATCATCCCGTGTTCCTAAACGGTCGCCCATCCAAGTACTGACCGCGCCCAACGTTGCTTAACTTTGATGATCAGACGAGAACTAACTCAGCTCAAATAATTCATTTAAGTAAAGTACGAATGCGAATGCAACTAACAAATATTCAAAATCCGAGTTTTCCTAAAATTACTCGAAAATTTAATAAACGACGGCCGAGAAGTGGACCGAAAAGCGAGGAAATAGTCGTATAGTCATTACATTATAGTAAGCAACCCCTCCTACGAACCGTGCGATCTCCAATCGACACACGGCTCTCACTTTCGCCCTTTTATGTCATACACGAATCGGATATTTTAATGACTACGTATTGTGAAGGGCTGCCGGGTGCTGTGTCGGAAGTCGTGATATTGTCCTATGACACCTCGAAACTTCCAGTACCCGACAAGAGAGCACAATAGCAGTTTTATATAAAGTTGGAGTTGTGAAGCATTAATAACAATCACAAAGTCTAGAAAAACATCGTTGTTTCAGCGTACAAAAAGACATCATCACTCCGTGCTCCTAAACGGTCACCCATCCAAGTACTGACCGCCCCCAACGTTGCTTAACTTTGGTGATCAGACGAGAACTAACTCAGCTCAAATGATTCATTTAAGTAAAGTGCGAATGCGAATACACCTAACAAATATTTAAACTCTGATTTTTCTTAAAATTACTCAAAAATTTAATAAACAACGATCGAGAAGTGGACCGAAGAGCGAGGAAATAGTCGTATAGTCATTACATTACAGTAAGCAACCCCTCCTACGAACCTTGCAATCTCCAATCGGCACACACGGCTGTCACTTTCGCCCCTTTATGTACTACACGAGTCGGATATTTTAATGACTACGTATCGTGAAGGGCTGCCGGATGCTGTGTCGAAAGTCGTGAAATTGTCCTACGACACCTCGAAACCCCCAATACCCGATAAGAAACCGCAGTAGCAGTACCATACAAACTTGGAATTGTGAAGCATTAATAGCAATCATAAAGTCAAGAAAAACATCGTTGTTTCAGCGTAAAAAAAAAAACATCATCACCCGGTGTTCCAAAACGGTCGCCCATCCAAGTACTGCCCACGCCTAACGTTGCTTAACTTTGGTGATCAGACGAGAACTAACTCAGCTCAAATAATTCATTTAAGTAAAGTGCGAATGCGAATACACCTAAAAAATATTCAAGCTCCGCGTTTTCTTAAAATTGCTCGAAAATTTAATAAACGACGGTCGAGAAGTGGACCGAAAATCGAGGAAATAGTCGTATAGTCATTACATTATAGTAAGCAACCCCTCCTACAAATCTTGCAATCTCCAATCGGCACACACGGCTGTCATTTTCGCCCCTTTATGTCATACACGAATCGGATATTTTTATGACTACGTATCGTGAAGGGCTGCCGGGTGCTGTGTCGAAAGTCGTGAAATTGTCCTATGACACCTCGAAACTTACAATACCAGACAAGAAAGCGCAGTAGCAATTCCATATAAAGTTGGAGTTGTGAAGCATTAATAACAATCACAAAGTCAAGAAAAACATCGTTGTTTCTGCGTACAAAAAGACATCATCAATCCGTGCTCCTAAACGGTCAATCAACCAAGTACTGCCCGCGCCCAACGTTGCTTAACTTTGGTGATCAGACGATAACTAACTCAGCTCAAATATTTCATTTAAGTAAAGTGCGAATGCGAATGCAACTAACAAATATTCAAGCTCCGCGTTTTCTTAAAATTACTCGAAAATTTAATAAAGGACGGCTGAGAAGTGGACCGAAATTCGAAGAAATAGTCGTATAGTCATTACTTTATAGTAAGCAACCCCTCCTACGAACTTTGCAATCTCCAATCGGCACACACGGCTGTCACTTTTGCCCCTTTATGTCATACACGAATCGGATATTTTAATGACTACGTATCGTGAAGGGCTGTCGGGTGCTGTGTCGAAAGTCGTGAGATTGTCCTATGACACCTCGAAACTTCCAATACCTAAGAAAAAAGCGCATTAACAGTTCCATATAAAGTTGGAGTTGTGAAGCATTAATAACAATCACAAAGTCAAGAAAAACCACGATGTTTCAGCGTAAAAAAAGACATCATCACTCCGTGTTCCTAAACGGTCACCCATGCAAGTACTGACCGCGCCCAACGTTGCTTAACTTTGGTGATCGGACGAGAACTAGCTCAACTCAAACAATTCATTTAAGTAAAGTGCGTATGCGAATGCACCTAACAAACATTCTAACTCCGCGTTTTTTTAAAATTACACGAAAATTTAATAAACGACGGCCGAGAAGTGAACCAACAGCAGCAACAAATGGGAATATGGCAACGGACGATTGCGGCGACGGCGGCGACGACGACGACGTAGCGATTATATTAACCTAACTTACTTCGTATATTTGATTGAAAATATTTATATATATATATATATATATATATATATATATATATATATATATATTATTATACTGTCAAGAAGGGGGTAGGCTTATAAAATGTTTAAATAGGGCTTCGAAACGACTTGCTAGAATGGGGGTATATTTGGTTTTGTTTGAGTATTTTCTTTCAGGTATTTTTGGTTTATAAATTAACAACTATTCCACGTTTATAAATTTATAAAGTTTTTGAAACTGCATTGCATTCAACAACGTATACCGGCCAGAGACCAGGCTATGCTAGTTAATAAGTTTGCATTGTATAGGTATTTTAATTGTGATGGTTGCATGTATATAAAATTTAATTTGGAGTTAGCCTATTCAGAACTTTTTGGATGTTAAAACAAATATCAAAATTATGTGGTATACGGCACGCTTTTAAAATTTTAAGAAGTTAAGTGATACTTCTGAAAAATTTGTAAATCAAGTTCAGTTTGAGTATGTTTTAACAATTAAAGAATGGTTATGTAATGACAGGACGTTTACCGAATAAGACATAAATGCCTGCTACATATAATTTAAAAGCTGAACCATCGAAGTTTGTTAGCTATTTTCAATATTGTAAAAAGTTCAATATACATAAATCACTGGATTATCAAACCATCTAGAAAATGAATGTATCTAGAGAAAAGAACTGTATTATTAATCAATTATTAATAATTATAAATTGCATAGTGTGCGTAGAGAGAGTTGTTATGGCAACGGAAACAAAGGAAGATGGATTTTATTTATAAAGAACTTCAAATTTGTATTACTGATAATAGACGTGTTTTTGTACTGTTCTGAGTTTTGGTTTCATTTAAAAAGTTACGAGTAAATTTTGAAAGTCAAGTTGTACCTGGAGGTAGCAAATAGTAAAAAGAAGTATATTCAGTGGTACTGGAATGCAGTAAAGTCTAAGGTAGCAGTTTGTGGTGAAGAAAAAGTAATTAGAAGAGTGAGTGCTGGTCTGTACCGTTATCGTTTTGAAGACGAAAGCATATTGGAATTGGAGTTATCCGAGTATTTGTATAACATAGAATTTGTAAAAATATTAGTAGTTTTATAGTCTGGAGATTACCAGTTGCTCGAGTTACTTATTATTTTGAGGAGGTGCCTGCAGTTGGTCACTTGGCTTCAGGACGGCTGGAAGGCGGCGCCTGTATCTGGATTCCAGGTATTAGTATTTAATATCTACGCAGTGCTTTAATCAAATTTAAAAAAGTGGAACTAGTGTTTGGGGATACTTTTGGCTTTTAAAATTATTTTGAAAACTCCTTGGATAATTGTTTGGGTGTCTAGTTGAGAGGTGTTTGCCTAGGACGGACCCACCCTAGATAGATTCCGCTACGTGGTTGACGGCCCTGTGAAATATATAAGTGCAGCAGCCGTGTTAAATATATAATGATAAATTGTGTAGCATAACTCAACAAGGCTCTAAAATAAGACAAGGAGTGACAGATAGATATACTAGACCTATCACTCATAAGGTAGGATCACGATAAGGTAGGATCAATCAATATATATATATATATATATATATATATATATATATATATATATATATATTGAATTAAGTAACATTGAAATATATATCATCATCATCATCATTAGGTCTTCAGTCCTAGAACTGGTTAGACGCGTACCATCATTGTTCCCTATTCTGAACTAACCTACAGATTTCCCTGAAATATGCACAGTTTGCATCTATAACTGTCTGATCTAGGTCTACATCTACCTCTTTTTTCCTATCTCTGCTTGTAATATATCACATACTATTCCCCAAAAACAGAAATAGGAAAAAAGAGAAGAAGAGGCAGACCTAGATTAGACTACTGCACACAGATAATAAAAGATGTAGGCTGTAGAGGTTTCAGGGAGATGTGTAGACTAGCCCAGAATAGAAATCAATGGAGGTACGCATCCAACCAATCCCAAGATGGATAAACTAATGACGAAAAGATAACTGTGCGTAAACATGATGATTATTATAAGTAACTACAAGAATTGGTTGGGCAATATTCTCGAATAATGTTAAATGTGTGAAAGGATTTACTAGAAAACCATTATTTCGGCAAATGTCTAAGTGTTGGGGGATCTTGGTAGCCACAGGTTTCCTAACCTCCTTCACTGAATCTCGGTAAAATAGGGTATAAAATTAGAAAACAATAGAAAGGGAACGAGCTGAATACACATACTCCTGAAAAGAAGAAAAGAAGAAAAGAAGAAAACCACCAAAACGCAAAATCAAAGAAGCTGCCTATATAACCCTACATAAAAATAACTGCGTTGCAAACGAATCCGTGACTTTCAGTAAACAATGGATTCCATTACTAAAAGAAATAACAAAAGAAATAACAAATGAAAATCAACTGCCCACAATATCTAGGTAGCATTGCAAGTTTTTCCCGGGTTTTCCTTGCAATATTAACATGAAATACAGCCTACATACATGATTTCTATTTATACATAAAATAACTAATTACATAAAAATAAGCATATTAACAATCCTTGTAAAACAGCACTGGTATCTGACAAGTATAAATCCACAATAAGGTTACCTCAAAACCATATACAATCTCCGTTGAACAGTATTGGTATCTGACAAGTGTAAACCCGCCATAGGGTCGCCTCAGATCCATATACAATCTTCTTAGAACAACATTGGTATCTGACAAGTGTAAACCCGCCATAGGGTCGCCTCAGATCCATATACAATCTTCATAGAACAACATTGGTATCTGACAAGTGTAAACCCGCCATAGGGTCGCCTCAGATCCACATACAATCTTCATAGAACAACATTGGTATCTGACAAGTGTAAACCCGCCATAGGGTCGAATCAGATCCATATACAATCTTCATAGAACAACATTGGTAACTGACAAGTGTAAACCCGCCATAGGGTCGCCTCAGATCCATATACAATCTTCATAGAACAACATTGGTATCTGACAAGTGTAAACCCGCCATAGGGTCGCCTCAGATCCATATACAATCTTCATAGAACAACATTGGTATCTGACAAGTGTAAACCCGCCATAGAGTCGCCTCAGAACCATGTTAAAATCTACCAAAGAGGTAACTTAAATCATAATGAATTTTCCCCTCAAAATAAATATTAAAAAAACGACTACTTAAGCCTTTCAATAATGCAATCGCACACTTCTTTAATAACCATCTTCTCAATTGTATAAATAGAAACATGTTAAAAATGTTGGCTAAAATGCAGACACAAAACGGTAGCAGTCTTTTGAAATGCTCCAGATGTATGAGGACGATAGCATGAACAGACAAAGATAATAACAAATAAGTTACAGAAATAGTATGGGAACAAGGATATCTGGGGAAAAAGAGAAATAGTAGGGCGGAATACGTTCTAAGGCATTTTGGGGAATAGTATGTGTTATATTACAAGCAGAGATAGGAAAAAGAGGTAGATGTAGACCTAGATCAGACAGTTATAGATGCAAACTGTGCATATTTCAGGGAAATCTGTAGGTTAGTTCAGAATAGGGAACAATGATGGTACGCGTCTAACCAGTTCTAGGACTGAAGACCTAATGATGATGATGATGATATATATTTCAATGTTACTTAATTCAATATATATATATATATATATATATATATATATATTATATATATATTACTCATATTTAGACCAGGGTAGAAAATTAAATAATCACATCAAATAATTTTAATCACCGTGTAGAAGCTTTGGGAAAAGGTACGCTTTATTAAAAAAACCGTGAAGCATAAAAATTCATTCGTTTTATTAAAAATAAGAGATTTAAATTATTTATAAGACGCTTTATATAAAAGGAAGCAGTATTAGAAAACTCTACATGTAATTTAATTATTTCTAGTAAAGAAACAAAGAGAAATTATGTGCAAAATTTATATTAATTAACTCTATTTTAAGTAACCGGTATTAAACAAAACGTACAGATAATAATTAATATTTAGTTAGGATTCACTAAAAATTAAAGGGTATTAATTTTAATTGAAGTTAATTGAACCGTTAGTAACATATAATATCTATAAAAACTGGTAAAAACCCAATAAAATGCAAATCGTAGAAGGGTTAGTTAGAAGTAGGATGTTTAAACACCTGCGTATTTTTAAAAAAGCTCATTCTGCGTAAATTTTGCAGATAATTAATGGTTTCAGAAAATGTTGGAGAAACCGTCGCTTATATTAACGGGAAAGCGCGATACGGGGTTATTTAACCCAGATAGTCCACATGGACTGAAATAATCGATAATAAAGAATATCAATTTGCACTAATAAGAACAGGGTAGATAGAGACAGATAATATGCACAAGACCGAGGCACATATAGTAAAAGGCGTGAGTAGAGCAACGTCATAGGGTTGCGATTGGTTGAAAGTAAAAGGCAAAATTTGAGAGGTAAAAATAACATTTCTGTATAAAAATTTAATTAGGTATTCTCAGACGTTGCGTGCCGTGTGGAAATTTTCTGAGATTTAACTGGGGCGAGTGCAAAATTCGTAAAAATCGCATGCCGGGCTGCGAAATGGGAACATAGCAGGCAAAATTCTTTAGAATTGTCCGTTTTGGAGACTCGACCGACAGACAGGCTAACCTCTATATATACCCAGAGGAATATGAACAAGCTCTCTTAGATCTTCGACTTGATTCAACGCGTTAAACAGTGCTTTTTAGTTTTACGGTTTTGATTAAATAATTTTAAACAGTTTGCTCGAATACTTTTGTGATGTAAAACAGCTTGTTCTTTACGTGCTACAATAAATGTACTTTAGTGCACTTAGAAAAGAAGATACAAGGTAATAAAGTTAGTATCACTGTACCAATTAGTAAAATTTACAACGACAAATGAATACACAAAAGTAGACAGTTTTGGCGTATATTGGTGAAAGAAGTATGAATTTCTTTGCTATTTTTCGGGGGTATTAATAATTAAATGGTGCATAAACGTGTCTGGATCCACAAAACAAGGTTCAGATATACACAGATGAGTTCCGGAAAAGCCCTGAAACAACTTTAAATAAATGGTGATGGAGAAAATTTTAAAAGCGTTGAGAATCAGAAGCCGTAAATATAACCCAGTTGGAATGGTGTAATTAACAAAGGGACGATGTACAATGAAGCTACGAGTGCAGTAACCTTCAGGTAAATTATACTATTTTGTTCGAACTTTGATATTTTGGTGTGTGTTGAATAACTTTATAATTGATTTACTTAAAATGGATAGTAGTGAAATTGTACTAACAATAATATTTTAATTTTAAGGTGAAATTTGCTTGTTTAAGTAGAAAGGGGTATTTAGTATTGATGTTCTGGATTATGATGAAAATTTGAGTATGTCTTTGAGCTCAATTAGACGAACCTGGTTAATTAACGTAAAGGGGTGGTAGATGCTCCCTTTGTACTCAGACTCAGGTCTGCATATATTGTTATAGTAATTAGTAGGCATCCTACAAGGACTTTAATTCTGGATGCACATTAAAATGATAATAAATTTAATTTTGAAATTTTCTGATATTAAAATTTATGCTGAATATTAATTTTGAAATTTTAATGTATTGTGAATATTGATGTAAATAGAGTTGACGTTGATGTTTGTGGTAGGAATGTGTTTGTTTTTTTTATGTATGAGGATGAAAGCTATCTAGAGGAGCAGCCGAGGCGATTAATGGAAGAAAGTCAATGGACCAACACAGTTAAGGTAATGAATAGCTTTTTGTAGGTTTCACAGCATTCTTGACGCCCAAAAGTGAGGCTCGATTATAAAGCGTAGTTCACGGATTTTGTAGGTTTCACAGCAATATATATATATATATATATATATATATCACGGTGTATATATATATATATATATATATATATATTGAATTAAGTAACATTGAAATATATATCATCATCATCATCATTAGGTCTTCAGTCCTAGAACTGCTACCGTTTTTGTGTCTGCATTTCAGCCAACATTTTTTAACATGTTTCTATTTATACAATTGAGAAGATGGTTATTAAAGAAGTGTGCGATTGCATTATTGAAAGGCTTAAGTAGTCGTTTTTTTTAATATTTATTTTGAGGGGGAAAATTCATTATGATTTAAGTTACCTCTTTGGTAGATTTTAACATGGTTCTGAGGCGACTCTATGGTGGGTTTACACTTGTCAGATACCAATGTTGTTCTATGAAGATTGTATATGGATCTGAGGCGACCCTATGGCGGGTTTACACTTGTCAGATACCAATGTTGTTCTATGAGGATTGTATATGGATCTGAGGCGACCCTATTTCGGGTTTACACTTGTCAGATACCAATGTTGTTCTATGAAGATTGTATATGGATCTGAGGCGACCCTATGGCGGGTTTACACTTGTCAGATACCAATGTTGTTCTATGAAGATTGTATATGGATCTGAGGCGACCCTATGGCGGGTTTACACTTGTCAGATACCAATGTTGTTCTATGAAGATTGTATATGGATCTGAGACGACCCTATGGCGGGTTTACACTTGTCAGATACCAATGTTGTTCTATGAAGATTGTATATGGATCTGAGACGACCCTATGGCGGGTTTACACTTGTCAGATACCAATACTGTTCAACGGAGATTGTATATGGTTTTGAGGTAACCTTATTGTGGATTTATACTTGTCAGATACCAATGCTGTTTTACAAGGATTGTTAATATGCTTATTTTATGTAATTAGTTATTTTATGTATAAATAGAAATCATGTATGTAGGCTGTATTTCATGTTAATATTGCAAGGAAAACCCGGGAAAAACTTGCAATGCTACCTAGATATTGTGGGCATTTGATTTTCATTTGTTATTTCTTTTGTTATTTCTTTTAGTAATGGAATCCATTGTTTACTGAAAGTCACGGATTCGTTTGCAACGCAGTTATTTTATGTAGGGTTATATAGGCAGCTTCTTTGATTTTGCGTTTTGGTGGTTTCTTCTTTTTCTTCTTTTCAGGAGTATGTGTATTCAGCTCGTTCCCTTTCTATTGTTTTCTAATTTTATACCCTATTTTACCGAGATTCAGTGAAGGGGTTAGAAACCTGTGGCTACCAAGATCCCCAACACTTAGACATTTGCCGAAATAATGGTTTTCTAGTAAATCCTTTCACACACTTAACATTATTCGAGAATATTGCCCAACCAATTCTTGTAGTTACTTATAATAATCATCATGTTTACGCACAGTTATGTTTTCGTCATTAGTTTATCCATCTTGGGATTGGTTGGATGCGTACCTCCATTGATTTCTATTCTGGGCTAGCCTACACATCTCCTGAAACCTCTACAGCCTACATCTTTTACTATCTGTGTGCAGTAGTCTAATCTAGGTCTGCCTCTTCTTCTCTTTTTTCCTATCTCTGCTTCTAAAATTATCCGCACTATTCCCTCATGCCGTAGTATGTGGCCTATCATCCTATCTCTCCTATTTTTACCGTTTTCCACATATTTCTTTCTTCCCCTACCATTTTAGTACCCTTCGTTCTTAACTTTGTCTGTCCATGATATCTTCATCATACGCCTGTAACACCACATTTCAAAGGCTTCTACCTTTTCTTGTCCGCTTCTCCTACTGTCCAGGCTTCACAGCCGTACAGTGCTGTGCTCCACACATATGTTTTAAGCAATCTTTTCCTTGTTTCTATGTTTGTGGTCTTTGAGCACAGTAGTTGCTTTTCTTGTTAAATGTAGCACGACCTTGTGCAAATCTTTGTTTTATATCTTTTGTGCTTTTCCCATCTTGCGTTATTTGGCTTCCTAGGTAGCAGAAATCCTTAACCTCTTGTAAGTTCGTGTTAAATACTTGTATTCTTGTTTTGATTTATTTTCCCCACCTTTGCAAATTAGAACTTTAGTTTTAGTTTTGTTAATTTTCATACCGTATCTCTCTGTTAGAACCGTTTCCATTTCATTAAGAGCCGCTTCTAACTCTTCCTTGCTAGATGCTAATACCGCTATATCATCTGCAAATCTAAGCATATCAATTTTTTGTCCCTGCATAGTAATTCCAAATGTCTTTCTGCATTTGACAGTATTCATTGCCTCTTCTATGTACAAGTTAAAAATCAATGGGGATAGGGCACATCCCTGCCTCACCCCTTTCCTAATGTTTACTTCTCTACGTTCCTGCTCTAATTCTATTACTGCTGTTTGCTCTTTGTATAAGCTATGTACTATTCGTCTATCCCTATAACTCATTCCAATCTTTTTGAGTATTTCAAACATTTTTTTCCAATTTACATTGTCGAATGCTTTTTCCAGATCTACAAACCCTATATACATGCTTTCCCCTTTTTCTATTGTTTTCTCCATTATCACTCTCAGAGCTAAAATAGCCTCCAGTGTTCCCCTGTTTTGTCTAAACACAAATTGATCTTCTCCTAGTACTTCTTCAGCTCGTTTTCCATTCGTCTTTGTACAATTCTAGTTAATATTTTAGACACGTGTGCTGTCAAACTTATTGTTCGAAAATTTTCACATCTATCCGCGCCTTTCTTTTTTGGTATAGTTACTATGATGCTACGTTTGAAATCTTTGGGTATCTTGCCTGTCTCATACATATAGCTTACAAGTTGGAAGAGACGTTCTGTTACTGCTTGTCCAGCGGCTTTTAGAGTTTCTGCTTGCACCTTATCTGTACCCGGCGCCTCACCATTTTCAGACTCTTTAATGCTAATTCAAACTCGTCTCGAAGTATAGGATATCCCAAGTCATCATTTTCAATGTCTGATTCCTGTTCTAATGCAGTTAGTTCCTCTCCTGCATATAAATTCCCTATATATTCTTGCCATCTACTCACTTTCTCTACGTTTTCTATAATGACGTTTCCTTGTGCGTCCCTTATATTTTTGCTATACGGTTTTATATCCCTAAAATTCATTCTAATTAATTTGTATGCTTCGTCTGTCTTTCCTATTTCCATCTTAGTTTGTACTTCTTTGCACTTTTCATCCATCCATTGTTCTTTAGCTTTCCTGCATTTTCGAATAATTTCCCATTTTATGGCTTTGTATCTCTGTTTTCCTGTTTCGTCTGATTTATTTTTGTATTTTCGTCTTTCTTCTATTAAATTCACGATATCCTTAGTTATCCATGGTTTCTTATTTTCTTTTTGTGTATACCCCAAAATATCTCTGGCCGCCATGTCTAGGCTGGATTTAATGTTATTTCATTCTGTTTCTACTTCCTTAGTTTCAGATATTTTCGCGATATCATTCAGCAATTTATTTGACTTTTTTTCGAATCTTACTTGAATATCTTTGTCTTTTAGTTTCTCTAAGTCCAAGTGCCTTTTTCCGTTCCTCTTTTTCAGATTTTTAAATTTAAGTGCGGCCTTCATAATTACGATGTTGTGGTCAGTATCTATATCTGCTTCTGGGTAGCTTCTACAGTCTTTTACTTGATTCCTAAACCGTTGTCTAACAAGAATGTAATCTATTTGATATCGTCCTATATCTCCTGGCATCTTCCACGTATATCGTCTTCTAGCATGATGTTGAAATAATGTGTTTGTGATGATTAAATTGTTCTTGTCGCAAAATTCTACCAGCCTATTTCCCTGTCGTTTCTCGTGCCTAAACCAAATAAACCTACTACCGCTCCTTCCCTACCCTCACCTACCACAGCATTAAAATCCCCCGTAATTATTAAATTTTCATGTCCTTTTACGTATCTTAATATGTCTTCGATATCTTTGTAGATGGCTTCTACCTCTTCGTCACTGTAGCTAGAGGTGGGCATGTATACTTGTATTATTACTGTGTTTACCGGTTTAGATTCTAATCTAACCATGAGTACTCTTTTGTTCTTTTGTAAGTAATTTTCCACACAGTGTCCTATCTTTTTCCGCATAACTATCCCCACACCCAAATTTCCGTCCTCTGCTCCTGTATGAATTACCCTGAAGTCTCCACTCCAAAAATCCCCCGCCTCTGGCCACCGAACTTCGCTGATCCCTACTATGTCTAGTGATAACCTATTCATTTCGATTTTTAGGTTCTCTAGCTTACCTACTTGCTTCATACTTCTAACATTCCACGCTCCGACTCGCAGAATGTTCCCGACTCTTATTTTAACTTTCCGATCGCATCCTCCGAAGTAGTCCCCTCCCGGAGATCCGAATGGGGGACTATTTTAACTCCGGAATCTTTTACCCCAGAGAATGCCATCATTTTATTATAATTTAGGTACGCTGTGTACTTGGGAGATAATGTGGTGGTTTCCCGTTGCCTTCCACATCGCGGTAGTGTGTCTTAGACTGCCATACCGACCTCTATGGTCTCTGCCAATCTAAGTACCGAAAGAGCCGCTGCCCTCTTTCGGGGACCTGTCTTAGTCTGGTTCCTCACTAACGACCCTACTACTTTGATTGGACCTGTAGTTTGGCTCTTTAGCTCATTAGAACGCGCAAGCCATTTCACCTGTTCTAGTAATTTAGAACTTCGGCAAGGTGCAGGTCCATTCGAAATGGGAATTATATATATATATATATATATATATATATATATATATATAATTTTGCATTGAACTACCGCCCGATAGGGGCGCTGTTCTTATTCTGAACGCTATATGTACAGTTTTATCGTGAGAATAATCGTAGGTAAGCCCCGTCCAGATGCATAAACTTACATGAATTATACATCTTGCTTACCTCGTCAGACGACGTTACATTATTTTGTACTATTATTAATTTACTAAATACTGTGGCGCAAGGAAAGATTTATTTACACGCTTTCTCCTGATCTAACAGAATTAATGTAAGTGTAAGTGTAGGGTAGGTTTTGTGACTTTTGGTTATTACCGCACTCTTCTCATCAATAGCTTAACTAAATTTCCTTTATATGTTTCAAAGCGAATTCTGTACGTATTTACACTAATGTTTAGCTATTAACTGTTAGATGCCGCTAAAAGTACCCCATTCTGTATATAAAATATTTAGGTCATTTATTCTAAGAGAACGCCAAAATACACAAACTTTCATAATTTTTATTATTTTATACAAATTCATTATAACAATACTTTGATTATTTAATAACGGATGTAGTTGTAACCCGTTCTATCACAATAATCATACAGGAGTGCCGTTCCGATTCATAAATTTAGGCGCAATATACGTCATGTATACCTCGTCAGAGGATGCCACTTTAGTTTATATTTATGAATTCTATGTTAAGCAACCTAGTATATACTAGGTGGCGCACGAAGAGATTGACTTAATAAACTATTGTTATTGTACTTTAGGCGTTATACTCCTGGAGTTATGTTGACATATTAGCTTTTGTATAAAAATATCATTTAGATGTATTATTTAGTATTAAAGACTGTTTGTTCAAGGACGATTAAAATTGTTCTGTAGCAATCTTTTTGAAATACGCCTTTGTTAAATAACCTAATCGACAAACATTGAAGTGCCATAAGAAACACTATGTTAGGGCTTTTCCACTGATACGATTCAATTTCATAGAAAATAAATAACATCTGTTGATTGTTTAGTTTAATTTAAGTAACTTTTCCTTACAAAAAGGTAAACAAAAGCTTATTTTATATTTTTCATAACCTACGTACGTACCTATTGCATGTATATAATTGTACAAACAGAATTTGTTTTAATCGTGTGACAAGAAGTTTTTATAAAAATAAATACACTTTCTCTGAATATTTTTCAAATAACTACCATATTCTAATTTCAGAATTAGGTATCGGCCTATGCACCTCAAAAAGAATCATTAGTTTTTTGGGTTCAAAGCATGTTTGTGTAGTCACCCTGGTCCATGTCATTCAACAAAATATTATTTAGTATATCGATTAACGGTCACCGCATGGTCTTAAACATGAAAATATCTCTGAGCCAGGTGGTTGTTTTTCAGATTAATTTCAACGGGCTTACACAAAATTACTTGATATTTGTTCCCACCTTTACTTAAAGCTGCAATAATAAATGCTGACTACATCAACAGATACCTCGTTAATATAACTAGTAATCACAATCTAGCACTTTAGTAATTGATTTCCATGAATCTTCTTTCATTGCTTGATATTTATATTTTGAGATATCTTTGTCTATGAACATAGGGGCAGTTTCTAAACCATTGCTACTAACAATTCATCAAATGTCCTCATTTTTAAAACTTGAAATCACGGAGGTATAGAATGAATGTAAAAGTTGCATAATTTACATTCATTCCCATTGGGCGTAAACCCAGTTTGCTCAATAGCAAATCTAGAGTACCATATAAATTGCAAATCTACGGCGGCGTAATTTCACGCCGAAGTGGAATTAATGCAAGCTGCTTACACATTGCAAGCAGAATCAAAATTTTAGAAGTTTTAGCTTCTACATAGTAGAGATGAGTAGTTCGTAACGTTCTTTGCAGTCAATTATAGGAACTAGTTCGTCACAGGTTAACGAACTAATTCCACTGGAACCAAAGGACAAAATAAGTTGATGGATGTAATGTACCTTCCAATCGGTTTGTTGAGATCTAGTTCATAATCTTATTTAAAAAGTAATAATAATCAATGTATCATAATATGTTGGGTTGTGTTTTGACTTCTTTTGTAGTGTAAGAGTTTTCATACATTAATATAATGTGATATGATTTTATAATATTGTTGCGAGCTACTATTAGGCAACCCGTCAAACACACAAGCGCCGTAAGCACTGTATATCTTCTATGGACCGAGAAGCTTCTAGCAATTACGGGAGGATGAGTCATCCTTTTTAATTCACGGTATAAATAAGACCGATGATGAAGTACAGAGTTAGTCTATATCAGAATGTCGAATATAAATTATATCGTGTAAAGTTAAATAGTTGAGCTTTCGGAAGTCCAACACTATACATAAATGTTATATTATGTGTCTAATGTACAAGCAGCTTATAGAATACATAAATAGACAAAAGTGTAATAAATAAATAGTTGTGTTAGTGTTGTTAATGGACCTATAGTTAAGAAGTTAGTTTAAGAAGATATTAGTGCTTGTAAATTCGTTAGTGTGATAGTGCTTCATTGTTAATTGGACTGAAAACATCTATAAATAAGGCATATACTGTTAATTAGACTTGTGAACAGTGAGTAATAAAGACTCTTGTTAGTACTTGTTTATAATTAGTGAAACGCGGTAGTAGTAGACCGCCACATTGGTGTTAGGCCTGTGTGGGGTATATAGTGATTAATTTAAAAGGAAAAACACACAAGTCTAAATAAAATTTAAGTAGTTTGTATACGCCTGTAACAAGAAGTCAAAGTAAAATGGATGCAGAAACTTTAATGAATTTCCTTAAGGATTTTAAATCTGGTATGGAAGAGAGGTCGGCTAAACTAGAAGTGACACTTAGTGAAAATGCTGGGAAAATGGAGAAGAGGTCGGCTAAACTGGAAGTGACACTCAGTGAAAACTTAGTGGGGTCAGTTGAACTGGAATCGACCCTTAAAAAGTTTAAACACTGTATGGAAGTGACACTTAGTAAAAATGCTGAGAAAATAGAAAAAGTTAAGTGAAAATACAGCCTCGTTAGAACAAAGATTAATGGAAAGCTCCATTGCATTGAAAGAAGTTTCACTGAACAGATAAAGACAGTTGAGCAAAAGTTTGACAGTAAATTGGTAAAAATGGAAGGAGATGTGATGGGGTTGCAAGAACAAATGATTTCACTAACAACGCGGCCATTCAAATTAGTAAACCAAGTTGTAAATCAGAACATTCCAGAAATAAGAAGCATGGAAAGAAGCGAGTCAATACCGTCTAAATTTAAAGTGAAACCACTAACATTCGATAGCAAAACACCTTGACCCACATATTTGAAACAATTTGAAGTTGTGGCAATAGTCAACGGTTGGTGCAACAAAGAGAAGACTATCTCTCTAATAGTGGCCCTACGGGGGAAAGCTCTTAACATCTTACAAACGATTCCCGATCACCAGCAGAATGATTACGTCTTCTTAACATCAAAACTTGAGATGAGATATGGAGACGCTCACCTTCAACAGGTTTACCACGCACAAGTTAAGAACCGCTCGCAAAAGACAAATGAAAGCCTGCAAGAATTCGAAGCTGACATTGCCAGATTAGTTAGATTAACATATCCAACGGCACTAGATAGCTTCCTCAAACAACTGTCTGTTCAAACATTTGTGGATGGCGTTAAAGACAGCGAAATACAGCAAGCGCTAAGATTAGCACGTCCAAAAATGTTAAATGACGCACTGGCCCTTGCGCTTGAATTTGAAGCAGCTAAGCAGACATTACACAGGATGAGTCACAAAGTTCGGCTTGCCTTGGAGAAACCTGGTCAAGCACAGAACAGCACAGATGAAATAATCAACCGTGTGGCCGAAAGGCTGGAAACACAATGACCGTGGAGATGGCGTCGCGATGCTGGAGCTGCGGTAAAGTTGGTCATATACAGAGACGCTGCACTTAACCAGCAAAACAACCAGTTAAGCAGCAGGAAAACTAAAGCAAGTCGACGTAAGGGGGCGAACGTCGGCAGCACAACGTAGCGCCCCGGAGATCATCATCCGTGCTGAATCGTTAATGGGAAGTCTGGACAGCATTTATATCGATGGTGAAGTTAATGGTAGGGTTGTCCGATTACTCCTGGATACAGGAGCAGCTAGGGCTATTGTGAGACCAGATTTGGTTGATCGTAGAAAAGTGCTATTTGCATCGGTGTGTCTTCGAACGGCAAGTGGTGAGAAAATTTGTACTCACGGAGAGACAGCCGTTACCTTGGCAATTGGAAACAAACTAATTAATTATCGGGTGTTGGTAGCTGAAATTACAGAAGAAGTGATCTTGGGAATGGATCTCATGAGAGAATATGGGTTTCATGTAAACATGAAAGAAAATGTGCTTCGGATAGATGATGATGAGATTCCATTTCAAGGGACTTGTAACCAGACGATGCAAGTTTGAATGATTTGTGATATGAAAATACCCGAGAAGGCGGAAATGACAGTAATGAGACACCCGGATGGTACGCTCCGGGAAGGACAAATATGCATGATGGAAGCAACTGAATCGGGAATGGGTCAGGAGGGATTACTGATTGGAAGAACGCTGGTGAAGTTTCGAAATATGATACCAGTTAGGGTGCTAAACATTAATCCGCATACGGTGACCCTGAAGAAAGACGTGATTGTAGGAAATTGCATTCTAGTATGCCATATTAAACGTTGTGTGGACGACACGAAAGGTAAACCAGCCAACGGTTGCTCACAGAAATTTTTGGATATGTTGATACCTTCGTGTCAAGGGTTAAAAGGCGACCAACTGGGCAAGGTAAAAGAACTGGTCGGACAATATCGAGGTGTGTTTGCACTGGATGATAGTAAAAAAGGAAAGACGAGTGTTGTGCAACATAAGATCAATACTGGAGATGCGCAACCGATAAGACAACACCCCAGGCGGCTTCTTTTGGCAAAACGTAAGGAAGCCGAGCAAATTATCACAAACATGGAAGAACAAGGAGTGATTGAACCCTCGCATAGTCCATGGGCATCCCCGGTAGTGCTTGTCAAAAAAAAGGATGGGTCTACAAGGTTTCGTGTAGACTACCGGCGGTTAAACAATGTGACATAGAAAGACAGCTATCCGTTGCCCAGAATTGATGACACCTTAGATACTCTATCCGGATCTAAATGGTTTGTGACCTTGGACTTGAAAAGCCGATACTGGCAAGTAGGCTTGGGGCCAAACGATAAAGAGAAAACTGCGTTTACAATTGGAACTGGATTATGGCAGTTCAAGGTCATGCGCTTTGGATTATGCAATGATCCTACTACTTTTAAACGTTTGATGGAGTCGATACTGTGTGGACTACCGTAGAAAACATGTCTGGTGTACCTGGACGATGTGATAGTGTTAGGCGGGTCTTTTGAAAACACCTTAAGAACCTAGAGGAGATATTCCAAAGATTACGAGGAGCAAACCTGACATTGAGCCTCAAGAAGTGTCACCTATTTGGAAAAGGGGTGAAATACCTAGGACATGTCGTTTCGGAGACCGGCATAAAAGCTGACTTTCACAAAATTAAAACGGTACAAGAGTGGCCTACACCAGCAGATACACACCAACTACGCAGTTTTCTAGGATTCTGCACATATTACCGACGTTTTATACTTGGGTATGCAAACATTGCCAAACCGTTGACGAAATTAACCGAAGATGGACAAGAACATGATTGGAATGACGACTGCCAGGGTGCATTTAAACAACTAAAACGGCTACTAGTTACAGCACCAGTTTTGAGTTATCCACGGATGGAGGGAAAATTTATGTTGGATACCGATGCCAGTAACACAGCTATAGGAAGCGTTCTTTCTTAAGTGCAGGACGGACAGGAAAAAGTTATTGGTATTTCAGCAAGGTCTTGTCGCGGTCAGAAAGAAACTATTACATAACAAGGAGGAAGCTGTTGGCCGTCGTCAAATCCGTAGAGCACTTTTATAAGTACTTATACGGCCGTAAATTCCTGTTGAGAACAGACCATGTTGCACTAAAATGATTACTGCAGTTTCGAAATCCTGAAGGGCAAGTTGCAAGGTGGATAGAGCGGCTGCAGGAATACGACTTTGACACAAAACATCGTGTAGGAACTAGCCATCGGAATGCAGACGCTCTATCAAGGAAACCTTGTCCGGTAGACTGCAATCATTACTCCAAGATGGAAGAGAAAATAAGTGTCATCCATAGAATGACGGTAACCGATGATACTTGACAACCCGAAAGAATACGATAAGACCAGGAGAATGACGCCGAATTGGGACGTGTTATTGAGTGGAAAAGTAGAACACAACGACCAGCTTGAGAAGAAATTAGTATTTCAAGTAAAAACCTGAAGGCATACTGGGCACAGTGGGACTCCTTAGTGATTGAAAATTGAATCTTGAAACGACGCCTGGAATGTAAAGATGGCACTAAGAGGCTCCAAGTGATAGTGCCGAGAAGCAGAGTGCCGGTAGTGTTACAGCACTTGCACGATAATATCTTCGGAGGGCACTTTGGCGTGAAAAAAACTCTCGAAAGAGTGAGGGTAAGATTCTATTGGGTAAACTGCAAAAAAGATGTGAAGGAGTAGTGCCGAAAATGTGAGTCGTGTGCCTCTGCAAATGGCCCGGTCACAAAACGGAAAACCCCAATGAGACAGTATAACGTGGGGAATCCTTTTGAGAAGGTGGCCATTGATATAGCTGGTCCGTTTCCTGAATCAGAGAAAGGAAATAAATACATCTTGGTTGCAATGGAATACTTTACCAAATGGCCGGAGGCGTATGCTATATCTAACCAAGAAGCCGAGACGGTTGCGGATGTACTAGTGAGAGAGTTGTTTGTCGCTTTGGAGTTCCATTAGAATTACACTCCGATCAGGGTCGGAACTTCGAATCAGCGTTGTTTCAAAACGTCTGCAAGCATCTTGGAATCAGGAAGACTAGAACCACGTCACTTCATTCTCAATCAGATGGAATGGTTGAAAGAATGAACAGGACGTTAGGAAAGTACCTAGCCAAAGTTGTCTCTGAACATCAACAAGACTGGGATCAATATTTACATTTGTTCCCACTGGCGTACCGATCTTCGGTACATGATAGCACAGGATACTCCCCCGCTTGCGTGATGTTGGGACGTGAATTGCGGCTACCATGTGATCTTCAATTTGAATTTAAACCTGGAGAAGAGATCGCAGGTGAAGATTACGTCAGTAAGCTTCGTGAAAGATCAAATAACATTCACGAAAACGTCCGAAAGAATATCCAGGCAGCAAGCGATCGAATGAAAACACAATATGACATGAGAGCACAAGAAGGTGGTTACCAACCCGGAAATTTAGTGTGGTTGCACAATCCACATAGAAAGCGTGGATTGTCGTTAAAATTACAAAGACAATGGGAAGGCCCGTACGAAGTGTTAAAAAGAATTAATGATATAGTGTACCGGATCAGAAGCTCTCCCCGTGGTAAACCGAAAGTGGTACACTTTGACCGTTCAACATCCTACGCTGGCAACAACCAGGAAAGCTCGAATAATGAGTATGGTGTTCGACAAGTTATTAATCATAAGCCAAATGTAGATTTTGAAAGTTTTATGGCGGCGTATGGTGGTTCCGCTAATGCGAGATTTAGCGTTCTTGTTGAAAAACATCAAGATCTGTTTAAAGCACCAGAAGAGTATTCCCTTGCACATTGCGTGGCTCAAGATTTGGAAATGTCAAAAGGAATAGCTGTTGATTTCAATAAAAGGTTTGGATGTGTGGATGAATTAGTACAACAGCAGCCAACTGTAGGAAAAGCTTTGGTTCTTCAGGATAAAAGTCGTTATGTTTACTATTTGGTCACCAAAAATTCTTCATGGCAAAGACCTAGTTGTGGACATCTATGGGAGGCTTTGCTAAATCTTAAGACTCAGATGATGGAAAATGGAATAACGAGACTAGCGGTGCCCAAGCTAGGCTGTGGACTGGATCGTCTCGATTGGTGGATAGTTCAAAATATGCTAAAAGTAGTTTTCCAGGGAACCAACGTCCAGGTCCTTGATTGTTGTTATCAACCGGTTACCTACCAAGACCAAGAAAAGGGTGTTGACTGTTATTTCCAACGACGCGGTGGATGCACCAGAGGAGATAGCTGCCGATACCGTTATCAGTCATGGAATTGGCTTCAAAATGTATTAACAGTTACAAGACGCAACGATTTTAAAGAGGGGGCAGTGTTGCGAGCTACCATTAGGCAACCCGTGAAACACACAAGCGCCGTAAACACTGTATATTCTCCATGGACCGAGAAGCTTCTAGCAATTACGGGAGGATGAGTCATCCTTTTTAATTCACGGTATAAATAAGACCGATGATGAAGTACAGAGTTAGTCTATATCAGAATGTCGAATATAAATTATATTGTGTAAAGTTAAATGGTTGAGCTTTTGAAAGTCCAAGAGTATACATAAATGTTATATTATGTGTCTAATGTACATGCAGCTTGTAGAATACATAAATAAACAAAAGTGTAATAAATAAATAGTTGTGGTACTGTTGTTAATGGACGTATGGTTAAGAAGTTAGTTTAAGAAGATATTAGTTCTTGTAAATTCGTTAGTGTGATAGTGCTTCATTGTTAATTGGACTGAAGACATCTATAAATAAGGCATATACTGTTAATTAGACTTGTGAACAGTTAGTAATAAAGACTCTTGTTATTACTTGTTTTAAATTAGTAAAACGCGGTAGTAGTAGCCCGCTACAATATATTTAATGTTTAATCGATACAAAGTCGCAGTATCGGGTATAGTATTATTTAAAGTTCAATGCTAAACTGATAAATGAATTTTGGGTGGGTTTCTCTAATGTTTCTAAAACCGTTTATGGGCTATTTTTGATACCACTTTAAATCTCTTTATTCTTGTGTTCCCTTCATTTGTGGAAATAATTAAGAACAAAAAGGTCGAATCATTTTACTCCAACAGAACTAATAAGTTTGGTTCTTTTAATCTGGAATCATGAATTTTCTGACATTCGCTGACTATATTACACCTCATAAATCTTACCCTAAAGTTTCACACTAAATTTACTACACAGATGCGGTTGAACAAGATGTAAAATACCGTTACCTATATTAGGAACTATGTGAACTAAGGAAATAGTTCCTAATTGGGATCTGGACCGAAAAAAACTAATTCGTTTAAAGGAACTAAAATTCCCAATACACTACTACATAGTATATGCCAGTGGCCAATAAATAATATGAATAAATGTATGTATGTATGTATGATGTATGCCTGTATTGGTGATGAATCGTTTATGAGAGAGTCGTTCAAAATGAACGACTCCTTCTACGGAGTAGTGAACTAATGACTCTGAACTCCATTAATGCTGCACCAAACTAGAACTTGCGATATATTACCATAGTGTATGCTTCTTAGTTTGTCGAACTCCCCTGTAGTTACAGTTAATGATATACTGAAAAAGTTTACATTGCTGGGTTTTTACACAATTGCAAATAACTTTATTGACATAAACAATTATTGTATTATTAATAATAGAAAATTAGAAACCAAGTGGTATTTATTTTACCTGACTTTCCACATGCTAAATAAAAACTGTATTAAATTTTTATAAAAAGTGCAATAGATTGTAATACGATCAAAATAAGGTATAATAAATGTATTACTCCTATAAACAACTTAAAAGATATCTTTTAAAATCAAAAAGTGACGCTTTTTGTTTTTTTCATTCAGAGACATGTGTATACATCTCCGTTTGCATTATTGGTTTTCTTTTTACCTTCTACAAATTATAATTAAGTAATTGTGGAGGAGAATCGAACTTGTAGCGTTCACTTCTTAAAAAAATTTAGTACACTTTCTATTTAACATGTGGCAACCCTGCTAGACCACCACCTGGGCGAGACCGGATCGTTCCCTAGATATACTAAATTTATAACCTTAAAAATACAGTTATTCTATTTTTGAAATCGCAAATAATTTAAGTTTTATTAATAGGATAGTCATTGTTCAATAAGGTGAGATTCTTATTGTAGCTTTTAAATTCGGTATTGCAAAAATCTAGTAAACATAATGTAAAATGAAGTAATTTTGGAAATTAAAAAATGTACTTGGGCATAAAAAGCATCAAATGCTTATGTGATAAGTTCCTATAACTCTAACGGGCTGATTCAACTTCAATAAGGTACCTATTTGCATAGACTAATTGGTTTACTTATTAAGCTGCAGCCTGAAATAAAAAAGTTTATTGCGTTTTTTGTAGTTATCTGTCTGCATATGTATTAAAAGTAGTTGGTTTTAGATGGCAGGCAGGTTTTCGCAACTTGCACATGGAGATATTTCTAATTTAGTGAGTGAAATGTTGCAAAGTCCTAGCATAAGAGTGCTGTGGAGAGTTGTGTCAGAGCACAACAAGAACACATAATACCTCCCGATATTCCTTCATCTGTGCGGATACCGTCTCAAACTATAAGCAGGAATTACAACAGTTGTTTCCCACATCAAGGAGAAGGAGAAGTGAATGCAGTGAAAAACTAATTATGAAAAAAGGAAGTAATTTAATTTATAAAGTAGTAATATTATTAAAAAGTCCTCTAGCTTCAACTACCTTAAAGGGCACACAAATATCCTTTGCTTTCGAAAATGGTGAGAAATGTCCTGGTGTTTGTATTGTAAATTGGTTTAAATAGTGCTATTGAGTACAGTACACAAATAAGTTGAATATTGATATGATTTTATTTTTAGGCTTTGCTTTATCAGATGTACCATTTGATATAAATTGGAATGAAACAATGATTATAGAAAATATTCAAAAATAGTTTGAAAATATTTTACAAGAAACACTATTTGAAATAAATCTGGACTTTTTCCGGGTTTACAGTGTTTTGGGCAAAAGCGGATATTTTTTAAACGACGACACATTTTAAAAAATGGCCAGTGCATTATTTAGAACAAGAGTCCTTTTACATCACCCGTCTAATGCGGTTGTTTGACCCATCACCGAATTTGAGAACATTAATTTTGAAATCTGGACTTTTTCCGGATATGCAGTGTTTTGGGCAAAAGCGGATATTTTTTAAACGACGACACATTTTAAAAAATGACCAGTGCATTATTTAGAACAAGAGTCCTTGTACATCACGCGTCTAATGCGATTGTTCGACCCATCAGCGAATTTGAGAACATTAATTTTGAAATCTGGACTTTTTACGGATTTGCAGTGTTTTGGCCAAAAGCAGATATTTTTTAAACGACGACACATTTTGAAAAATGACCAGGTGCTTTATTTAGAACAAGAGTCTTTGTACATCACCCGCCTAATGCGCTTGTTCTACCAATCACCGAATTCGAGAACATTAATTTTGTAATATGGACTTTTCCGAGTTTGCAGTGTTTTGGGAAACAGCAGATATTTTTTAAACGACGACACTTTTTAAAAATAACAAAACACGTTCTTTTAGAGTAAGAATCCTTGTACATTACCCGTCTAATACGGTTGTTTGACCCGCCACCGAATTTGAGGAAATTAATTTTGAATTCTGGACTTTTTCCTAGTTTGCAGTGTTTTGGGCAAAAGCGAATATTTTTTAAACGACGACATTTGTTAAAAAATGACTAAGTGCATTATTTAGAACAAGAGTACTTGTACAAAACACACCTACCGCGGTCGTTCGACCCATTACCGAATTTGAGAAAATTATTTTTGAAGTCTGAACTTTTTCGAGATTTGCAGTGTTTTGGGCAAAAGCAGATATTTTTTAAACGACGACACATTTTGAAAAATGACTAAGTGCATTATTTAGAACAAGATTCCTTGTATATCACCCGTCCAGTGCGGTTGTCGATTCATCAGCAAATTTCTGAACATTTATTTTGAAATCTGGACTTTTCCGAGTTTGCAGTGTTTTGGGCAAAAGCGGATAATTTTTAAACGACGATACTTTTAAAAAATGACTAAGTGCATTATTTAGAACAAAAGTCCTTGTACATCACACGCCTAATGTGGTTGTTCGACCCATTACCAAATTTGAAAAAAATAATTTTGAAATCTGGACTTTTTCCGGCTTTGCAGTGTTTTGGGCAAAAGCAAATATTTTTTAAATGACGACACACTTTGAAAAATGACCAAGTGCATTATTTAGAACAAGAGTCCTTGTACATCACTCGTCTAATGCGGTTGTTCGATCCATCAGCGAATTTGAGAACATTAATTTTGAAATCTGGATTTTTCCGGGTTTGCAGTGTTTTGGGCAAAAGCGGATATTTTTTAAACAACACATTTTAAAAAATGACCAGAGCAATATTTAGAACAAGAGTCCTTGTACATCACCCGTCTAATGCGGTTGTTTAACCCATCAGCGAATTTGAGAACATTAATTTTCAAAACCGGGACTTTTTCCGGATTTGCAGTGTTTTGGGCAAAAGCAGATGTTTTTTAAATGACGACACATTTTGAAAAATGACCAGTGCATTATTTAGAACAAGAGTCCTTGTACATCACCCGTCTAATGCGGTTGTTTGACCCATCACCGAATTTGAGAAAATTAATTTTTAAATCTGGACTTTTCCGGGTTTGCAGTGTTTTGAGCAAAAGCGGATAATTTTTAAACGACGACACATTTTAAAAAATGACCAGTGCATTATTTAGAACAAAAGTCCTTGTACATCACCCGTCTAATGCGGTTGTTCGACCCATCAGCGGATTTGAGAACATTAATTTTGAAATCTGGACTTTTTCCGGATTTGCAGTGTTTTGGGCAAAAGCAAATATTTTTTAAACGACGATATAATTTGAAAGATGACCAGTGCATTATTTAGAACAAGAGTCCTTGTACATCACCCGTCTAATTCGGTTGTTCGACCCATCAGCAAATTTGAGAACATTAATTTTGAAATCTGGACTTTTTACGGATTTGCAGTGTTTTGGGCAACAGCAGATATTTTTTAAACGACGACACATTTTAAAAAATGACCAGGTGCTTTAATTTAGAACAAGAGTCTTTGTACATCACCCGCCTAATGCGCTTGTTCTACTAATCACTGAATTCGAGAACATTAATTTTGTAATATGGACTTTTTCGAGTTTGCAGTGTTTTGGGAACCAGCAGATATTTTTTAAACGACGACACTTTTTGAAAAATGGCAAAACACGTTATTTTAGAGTAAGAATCCTTGTACATCACCCGCCTAATACGGTTGTTTGACCCGCCACCGAATTTGAGGAAATTAATTTTGAATTCTAGACTTTTTTCTAGTTTGTAGTGTTTTGGGCAAAAGCGAATATTTTTTAAACGACGACATTTGTTAAAAAATGACTAAGTGCATTATTTAGAACAAGAGTACTTGTACAAAACACACCTACTGCGGTCGTTCGACCCATTACTGAATTTGAGAAAAATTTTTTTGAAATCTGAACTTTTTCGAGATTTGCAATGTTTTGGGCAAAAGCAGATATTTTTTAAACGACGACACATTTTGAAAAATGACTAAGTGCATTATTTAGAACAAGAGCCTTTGTATATGACCCGTCTAAAGCGGTTGTTCGATCCATCAGCGAATTTCTGAACATTTATTTTGAAATCTGGACTTTTCCAAGTTTGCAGTGTTTTGGGCAAAAGCGGATAATTTTTAAACAACGACACTTTTAAAAAATGACTAAGTGCATTATTTAGAACAAGAGTCCTTGTACATCACTCGTCTAATGCGGTTGTTCGACCCATCAGCGAATTTGAGAACATTAATTTTGAAATCTGGTCTTTTTCCGGGTTTGCAGTGTTTTGGGCAAAAGCGGATATTTTTTAAACGACGACACATTTTAAAAAATGACCAGTGCATTATTTAGAACAAGAGTCCTTGTACATCACCCGTCTAATGCGGTTGTTCGACCCATCAGCGAATTTGAGAACATTAATTTTGAAATCTGGACTTTTTCCGGATTTGCAGTGTTTTGGGCAAAAGCAGATATTTTTTAAATGACGACACATTTTAAAAAATGACCAGTGGATTATTTAGAACAAGAGTCCTTGTACATCGCCCGTCTAATGCGGTTGTTCGACCCATCACCGAATTTGAAAAAATTAATTTTGAAATCTAGACTTTTCCGGGTTTGCAGTTGGCGAATTTGAGAATATTAATTTTGAAATCTGAACTTTTTACGGATTTGCAGTGTTTTGGGCAAAAGCAGATATTTTTTAAACGACGACACATTTTGAAAAATGAACAGGTGCTTTATTTAGAACAAGAGTCTTTATACCTCACACGCCTAATGCGGTTATTCTACCAATCACCGAATTCCAGAACGTTAATTTTGTAATATGGACTTTTCCGAGTTTGCAGTGTTTTGGGAAACAGCAGATATTTTTTAAACGACGACACTTTTTGAAAAATAGCAAAACACGTTATTTTAGAGTAAGAATCCTTGTACATCACCCGCCTAATACGGTTGTTTGACCCGCCACCGAATTTGAGGAAATTAATTTTTAATTCTGGACTTTTTCCGAGTTTGCAGTGTTTTGGGCAAAAGCGAATATTTTTTAAACGACGACATTTGTTAAAAAATGACTAAGTGCATTATTTAGAACCAGAGTACTTGTACAAAACACACCTACTGCGTTTGTTCGACCCATTACCGAATTTGAGAAAATTATTTTTGAAGTCTGGACTTTTTCGAGATTTGCAGTGTTTTGGTCAAAAGCAGATATTTTTAAACGACGACACTTTTTCAAAAATGGTTAAGTACATTATTTAAAGTAGCAGTACTTGTACATGACACACTATTTGAGAAAATTAATTTTGAAATTTTAGGTTTTGCTGTTTGAATTTACAGTTGAGATCCAATATTATTAGAATTAAAGGAATGCTAAATCTCAGACGTTACACGCTGAAGTCAGTTCAAAGGCTGTTTTGTCTATTCTCAGTATGATTTAATTTTAGTATATAAAGTACTTCTTAGAAATTTTGTCTTCAGCGTTTAACGGACAGCAATAACGACGGGAACGTGTTTAGCTTCTCTTGCCAGAAGGAAAGGAAAGTAGGATTGGAGAGGTTAAGGCCTGGATAAAAAAAATTTAAAAGGTATTTAATTTGATGTTGCAATATCTAATTGCCTGGTTATTATTGCGGGCCCTTTATTATTAGGATGCAACATATCCCTAAAAATAAAATTTTTGGGAAATTATATTATGGCATTCGTCACGTATATTACCCCTCAAAAAGACCATTCAAAGTGTCGTTGTTGATTGAAAATGCATGGTTGATGTCAACTAATTTTGCCAAATGTCGTTTACACAAATCCCTAATCTGTCAATTTATGTTTAATGCTGCCAAGTTTCCAGGAATGGGAGGTATAGTGCATAAGAATATGTGATATACTTCCATTTTCCTCAACCCTCTTAGCAACCATTGAATATTGCGACCATATTGTCGGGGATTATAACTGTTTTGTAATGCGTCATTAGTACCGATCATTACAACAACAGTTTCTCCCGTTGCCGAAAAATGTCAAGGGCTGCCCGTCTTAGTCGAAGCACGGAGCCTTCTACATAATTTGCCGCTCGCTTGGCCACCAACGCACAGTTCACTACAAATTTTAGCACTATCGTTCCGAAAATATTTCTTTTTTAAAATGTTGACAATGATTCGCCTTAATATACTGTCCCCTAAATGCCAGATAGACATTGCTAAAGCGAAGCAAAACAAGAGGACGTGAAAAATATATTCAACAAATTTATATTAAAACTTCATGAGTTAACTACTGGTGGGGGCGGATATATCTCAGGTAACAGTAACCCTCTCTTCTCCTAAGGTACAGTTAGTTGCAAACTTTGTTATAATAAAATAAAAAAATCTGGAACATCGTGATTGAGCAATACCTAATCCCATCTTTGTTGATTGTTTGAAGAACGAAGTTCAACTGATAAAAAGTGGGTAGAGATGTGTCGCTATTTCGATAACGTTATTTTGTGACGGTACATTGTGATAACGTTGCGTTACGTTCCAAGTATTACGCGTACTGCTAATGAAAACTAAAGTATTTTACTGTACACGTTATCTATAAGAAAGTTACTTGTGAGAACTGAGATTATGGGTCCGGTTTACCGTTACAGACCACTCCAAATAAAACGAAAAACTGAAAAATATGCTCTGAAACTGAGGTTTTTAATAAAGACTTAGAAAATTTTACGAGTTTTTGCTAAATTTTTGAGTAATTCTGAAAAGAAAACAAAAAAATCGATACTGGTTACCGTGCCCATAAAATCTCATTAAAACGTTTTCACTTCTATTTTGCGGAGAAATACAATACAGAGGGTGCGCATTGGATGACCTCACCATCAATGGTGCAATTTAACATCCAGCCAGCAGCCATATTGTTGCTATCGTTCGCCTCTACTACAGTGGTTTTAACTTATATTTGAGTTTTTGGGGATCTAAGATCTGTAGTGGGTGCTCTTTAAGAGACATTACTGTAAATAAATAACCTGCTACTAACAACTAACCTAACCTGGGAATCTAAGCCGGCGTGGATTTGTAGAGGGTGCTCTTTAATAGACATTACTTTAAATAAAGATCTTGCTACTAACTACTAACCTAACCTGGAGATCTAAGGCGATGAAAATCTGTAGTGGGTGCTCTTTAATAAACATGATTTTACATAGTAAAGATCAAATAATGATTCTGTTATTGTAAGTGCACAGTATGCTTATCTTTAGAGTATATTTTTCTTTTTCAAAAAACCTTCAATATTTGTCTTTTTCTTTGCACCAAACTTAAATATCCGGGAAATCATCAGTTCTGGTTATTTCTTTCAAAACTAAACAATTCAAACCATTGTGTGAGGTTATATATAGGGCTGGATCGGCGTATCGATATATCGATACGTATCGATACGACCCCCGTATCGACCCCCCCAATACAGCAAAAAATAAATATCGATATATCGATACTCGATATGTATCGATACGTATCGATATGTATCGATATGTATCGATACGTATCGATACGCATCGATACGCATCGATACGTATCGATACGTATCGATACGTATCGATACGTATCGATGTTCGATATAGAATATGTATCGATATTCGATACGCAAAATCCCGTATCGCCCACCCCTGTATATATACTTATGTCACAAATATTAAACTTGAAACTTTAATTATTTTGATAACAAACAATCTTAAGTGAAAGATCGAATTGTCAGTAAATACATTATTTTAAAACGATCTTGTGATTTTATTCCCAAAGAAAGAGTAGAAAAATTTATAGATGCGTATCGATTCGTACCGATAGGTATCGCTACGTCTCGATATGTATACTTAACCTACACATCTAAACGTTCCGATACGAATTGCTATATATATCTATTCTATACGTACCGCTACGTATCTATACGTATCGATATGCATCGATACGAATCGATTCGTATCGATTCGTATCGATACGCACCGATACGCATGGATACGTATCGATACGAATCGATATATATCGATATTCGATATATCCATACATATCGATATAGAATATGTATCAATATTCGATACGCAAAATTCCGTATCGCCCACCCCTAGTTATATAGTACTATTAAATTAGTTGTCATTAAAAGTGTTGGTTTGGTTCCTAATTATCCCACATTGGTACTCCTGATAAATGAATTTAAACAGTTTAGGCACCTATTATTACCAACCATGTTTGGTTTTACCACTATATTGATATTTAGACATGTATAAAATTGCATTTTTCTGCTAAAATCGTTGAAAACCCGCAAAAATTTGTTTTGATTGATGATTTATATACAGCAGTCCTCTGTTTAAAGAAATGTAGAAGTTTCTACTAGTGGTCTGTAGCGGTAAACCGGAGCCGAGATTATTCTTAGGTACACCGGAATGGAATTTGTAGTTTCAATAACATTTGAAGCCGAAATTACAAAATGTTCTTATATGACGACATGTGTATATAACTAAAATTAAAAAGATTGAATTTTTATTGTTTTATAAATCACATAGAACTGCGATTTTTGAAAAAACTTTGTCAGTTCAAATTGAAATATCCATAAGAAATTATACCTAATTAAGCGATTAAGACTGGGGAATATTACAGTGACAGTGGTGACAATAGGGAGTATCATTTTCTATTGTCGAAATTGATCACGTGGTGCCGGAATACATTTTGTGGCGTAATATTCTTTTGTGTTTATGTGTGTAAAATAATTTTTTCAGTGTAAACAACAATTAGTAAAGTTTTTTTACAATATACACGCTAATAATTAACCGTTTGTGTGATAAGAACACTATATAAAATAATAATCAGCTTGCTATTGATATGTACATACATAAGTTGCAAATTCATCCTTGATATACAGAGGACTAACCGTAAATTACAATTTTCCTTCTCTTGTTTTTACCCGCACGGCCAAAAAGGCAAAATTGTGACAACCACCTTTTTTTCAAATTTTTATGTAAAGTACTATTGTCACTCAAGGCTAGCACCTTGGTTTCTAAATGATTTGCTACCGAGATTTCAGTCTAAAAGGTTTACACTTTTGGTACGGTTTTGAAAAGAATTTACTAAAAGTATATGCAATTATACAATTTTATATTATATTTCATTAAATTGTTAGTTTTAGATTAATATGCCTGGGTGTTCTGCGGCAGGCTGTTCGAATTCAGCCAAGAAAGGTGTTTTTAGGAAGCGTTTTCCAACATTTAGTGCATTTATAAATTAGTTAATTTTGGAAGTTGTTCTGTTAATTGATTTATTTTTATTGAAGAATAAATGAAAAACTGATTGAATAATAATTATGAAAATTAGCCAACAACAATGGCCAAGTATTTCGGTATTAGAGAAATAACCATGCAAACCTGTCTAAGGAATGATTTTTTTGATATTGCTTAATTTTAACTTTGATTTTAACAGTTATTTGCTATTTATTGCGCCATTGTAGAGAAATAATAAACTTTCGTTAGAAAGTAAGTTTTATGAATGTAGTGTTTAATGGTAGTTTTGATTTCAATAAAAGTTATTTACAAACAGAAAAAGAATTTTTACAGATTCTAGGCAACCAATCATACATCTTGTGACCTCAAGTTGTAATTATGTATTTCATCTAATAAATTTGTATTAAGGGCGCGATCGCATCCCTCTATTTTCATAACACGAACTAATTTTAAAATAGCCGCGTTTGTGGTATAGCCATCGCATGATAGAGGGAACTACTTTATTTTAACTTTAGTAAATACGGCAGGATTCTATTTTCTCAATTCTCAATCCTGTAAGTATTTGTCGTAAATGACCTTCGGCAAACTCGAACGCAAGCAAAGCGTTAGGTAGAATAGTGCATTCTATTAATAGCCAAGGTCGTTTTCCGAAACAAATTTGTATAGTATTTATTGTATTATTTCATTTATGTACATATATTGTATTCGCTAATTGTTATTTTTGAATGTGTAGTTTATTGTTCATAGAGTGACATTTCGTTATTATTATAAACATTTAGAGCTTTATTTAGTGTAGGTGTATTTGAGTTTGGAAGTGAGTATATTTTAAATACGGAAAAAGTTACAGTATACTTACTTTCTGTTGTCGCCTGGTGTAAAGTTTCTTTTATTTACATTTTACAGATGGGTAAACATAAGCAGGTATATAGCCAAAATCCCAGTGGTACCAGAAAGCGATCGTTTAAGTCTAAAGCAGCTCGCTTAAGATGGCAGAAAATGCAACAATTACCGCTGTAAGTTATAATACATTCAGTAGTGTAGCTAGGATATCTTTATGAGGCTGTTTGTTTTGAAATATAAAATCCAAAAACAATTAAAATATATCTATTTAAATGTCGCATATCCACCCACTTAATATATATTTCATGATTAGTGGGAGTTTTGAAGCCTGCTATGTGGGGGTAAAGAATGGAAAGACTAATAAGTTGCCTATGTATTTAAAGCTGATTTTGACACTTTTCAAATCGAAAATATAATTACCATTGCAGACCCCTGGTAAGATACACAAGACAATGAACTTCCCCAAAGTGAAGTGTAAAATGATGTAGGAATAATTATTGTTTTTTGAGAACGTCCTCCCCCCAGATCGTTCAAATTTGTAAATCATTTTGCTGAGTAGCAAAGGTGTAGCCTAATTTGTAACAATATGTATCCTAATTCCGTGTGATGGTTCCACTAAGATATTTTAATAAACTTCACTTTTGCTAACTGAAGCAATATTTTGCTTACATTGAATATTGTAGAATTTCTAGTCACGTTTTGGGATACGGCACACTACCCTTTTTAGTTTCCCAAAGTAACACTGCTGTAACGCTTGTAAACATAAACATGGAAGTTTATAAACTGTTATAAACAACCATGGATGTTGAGGTTATATCATTTTTGGCTTCATAAATATTCGCAATTAATCCAATCATTATTATATTACACTTATCAAATGATATTTCAATGCGACAAAAACAAAGTCCAAAATAATTTAATTTGAAATATTCTGGTTTTAAACCTTATTCTACACATCATTAACAGTGCCATCTTCGGAAAAAGTCGTGAACAACTTCTATTAAAATGGCGTACAATTGATGTAATAATTCAATAAAATCCATTCAGTACACTACGGCTATCATGATCAATATTTTGAAATTTTTTTAACAGAACGATTATATATGTATTCTGCTATCCAACGAATGCTTTTTATATACAAATTGATTCTGTTAGATGTAGTAACTAAAATAAAGTAAGTGAATTTTACCATTACTTTTAACAGCTATTTCTTGCGTATTACTCCACTTTAGAAAAAAAAAACAAACCTTCGTTAGAAAGTACAAAGTTTTGTGAGTCTAATGGTGAAGTTACATTTTGCATATTTTCAATCCAACAAAAGTTATTTACCAAACAGAATAACCTGTTTTTTGATGGATTTTAGGCAGCCAACCATACATCCGATCGCGCACTTAAACAGCATTGGGTTTATAATTTTTCCTTTATATAATACTACTATGATGTAGCAAAACACTTTCATACAAGTTTTGCCAATATATCCATCTAATACTAAAGAAATGTGCAAATTAAAATACAGCAATAACCATTACAACTAAAGGAACTTATTCATATTATGCCACAAAATGGAGGATGGGCGGGATTTAGATCCAATTGTCGCCACTACAGTGACTGTATAAAGACAGTGGTGACAATAGGATCTAAATTCCGCCCACCCTCCATTTAGTGGTATAATATGAATAAGTTCCTATAGTTGTAATGATTATTGTTATGCTTTAATTTGCACATGTCCTTAGTATTAGATAGATATATCGGCAAAGCCTATATGACTGCTTTGCTACATCCTAGTAGTATTGTATAAAGGAAAAATAATAAACCCAATGATGTTTAATACAAATTTATTAGACGAAATAGATAATTACAATGTGGAGGCACAAGATGCATGGTTGGTTGCCTAAAATCCATAAAAAAAAAATTCTGTTTGTAAATAACTTGTATTGAAATCAAAACAGGCAAAATGTAATTCATAAAACTTACTTTCTGACGAAAGTTTATTATTTCTCCAGAATGGCGTAATAAGTAGCAAATAACTGTTAAAATCAAAATTAAAATTAAGCAATATAAAAAAAGCATTCCTCAGACAGGTTTGCATAGTTATTTCTCTAATACAAAAATACTTGGCCATTGTTGTTAGCTAATTTTCATAATTATTACTCAATCAGTTTTTCATTTATTCTTCAATAAAAATAAATCAATTAACAGAACAACTTCCAAAATTAACCAATATATAAATGCACTAAATGTTGGAAAACGCTTCCTTAAAACACCTTTCTTGGCTGAATTCGAACAGCCTACCGCAGTACACCCCAGGCATATTAATCTAAAACTAACAATTATAATGAAATATAATATAAAAATGTATAATTACATATACTTTTAGTAAATTCTTTTCAAATCGGTACAAAAAGTATGAATCTTTTAGACTGAAAATTCAGTAGCAAATGATTTTAAAAACAAGGTGCTACTCTTATGTGACAATAGTACTTTCCATAAAAATTTGAAAAAAAGGTGGATGTTACAACTTTGCCTTTTTGGCCGTACGGGTAAAAACAAGTGGAGGAAAAATGTAATTTACAGTTAAATCCTGTATACCTATATCAATGATGAATTTGCAACTTATGCATGTACATATTAATCGTAAGCTGGTTATTATTTTAATAGTGTTCTTATCACACAAACAGTTAATTATTGGGGTGTATATTGCAAAAAAACTTTACACTTGAAAAACTACGTTACACACATAAGCATAACAGAGGAAAATACCCCAAAATGGCTACCTGGTACCATGTGATCACTTCCACCAATAGAAAATGATGCTCCCTATTGTCGCCACTGTTTTTATACAGTCACAGTAAAAAATATCATTGTGTAGACGCACATTTTACGATAGAGGTCAGCTCTTTCATCAAAACTATTAAACACGATTTTGCAGTCAGTCAGTGGAGTCTACCAAAAACCAGTATTTAATTACCTTGTCATAAACGAGCTTACGTTATCTTTTAAGACATGATAGAATTCGCAAATACGCCTACTTGTAACTTTCTTCAAGAGCGCTGCGTATACATAAAACAGGGTCACTAGCATTCAGCTTCATTATTTGGTTGCATTGTACATTTTATTTACAAGAAGATGCATTTTAGTGATCGTTGTTTACTGTTTCATTATAAATTGGTATTTATATTATTTTAAAATACACTGAGTGTCAATTGAGATATAAATCGTTGGAAATTATTCCATTATGAAAAAGTAAAAAGTAGGTTTAGTTATTTTATTACTACTAATTGAACAAAGATAGATATTGTTAACGCTAAAACGCAACACTATATGCGAGTCATTTCTTATTTTATGAGAAACAACCAAATTGCATAAAATATCACTAACTGCATATTTAGGCATAAACTTTTGTTGGTGTATGTTACTTCTATGGCAAATTTCAGTCATATTTGCATTACTGCGCTACAGTGATTGTCGGTACTAATTTAAATGAGCTAAAACCAAAATCGGCGTGACTCAGTTTTTCTTGAACTTACAAAAAAATTGATTTAGTTAACATAACAATTGTGTGGATGTAAATGCAACATATTTCTTATTGACCGAACAATGCAATAAACATTTAACATACTCTGTTTACGTGTTTGGTGTGTAACTTTAGCAAGGCAAACAAAAAGACCTACAGTATTTAGTCATTTTTCCCAACAAATTTGATTTTTACTTGAACGAAATAGAAAATTTACTGCGGCAACTACACTACAGATTTACGCTATTTGTAGGTAGTACCAATTTATTTTTAAGAGTAGTAATATAATGAAATGTAAATTCTAAATATTTCAATTGATACGCGCTATAAGTATTGATTTTAACTAATTGAAAATCGAAATAATACCTGTTGAGTACTGTTACACTACTTTTTCTATATAGATATATATAGTGTATTTACTCTACCTTATAGGCGGCAGAGCCTCAATAAATTATAAGGGGTTCCTGTCTTAGGTTTAAGCCCAGAGTAAAGAGGATGGAAAATGGCTCTGAGTATAAAAGGTCCCTCTAAAGAGATCTTCCAGTCAGCTAAGCTTCTTCAACTTAGGGCAGAGCTATGAGTCAGAGTCGTAGGATGGTATACGATAATAAAAGAATTTTTAATGGACGCCACCGTATCTTAATAATAGTTATAATGAGAAACAATCCGAAGATAAGATACGGAAATCTTCGAAAAGACAAAATACCCTTAACGAGCAAAACATAGAAATATAATACTTACTTGTGACTCTGCAAACTGGAATTGAAACGACGATCTCGTACTATCTGAAAATTTAATCACTTCTTGACATTTTAGAGCTAAGGCTACATTAGAGCCTAATCAATTTATCACAAAAAAATAAATTCCAACTAGATTACCTAGTTAAGATTATACCTCAAAAATTTTTTAAACACAATACCAATAATCTCTCCTTCTTCACTACAAGAATTTTATAAATACGGTTGCTTGCTTCTATAGAAAAATTATTGTTGACTTCAATGAATAAAAGCTTTAAAACAACTTATTAAACTTTCTATTGATTTACAAAAAAAATATATACATCATTTGTACAATTTTATACGTACTGAAACTTTTGAGATATTTACTTTTAATAATGTCTAGGAGTAGTCTCTAATTATTCATATGAATTTTATAATTGTAAATTTATTATAGTTCTCTAGAAGAATTATAGTGTTTTTGTTATTATTCTACAATTTGTATTCGATACCTAAATACGATCCTGTTTGGGTTTACATTTAATTGATTAAATACTTTGACGTTCCTTAAATTGCAGAACTACATTTTTAATTAATTTAATTGATGGAATCAAAGGTCAAAAATACTTATGGTTTGAACTAATCTGTACATCAAGTGTACTGTTCAAAAAAATTATATTTTATAATGTGACAAACAAATATTAACGTGTCACGTGCTTAATTACGGATACATTTTAGTATAACCTTGTAAATTCAAATATAGTTATCTTATAGAAATTTCTTTGTGTTCATAAGAACATTTATGCAATATCCAACTACTAAATGCTGAACAAAAATTACGTGTACCAATTTAAATGACCATATAAAATTTAAAAAAATTACGTGTACCAATTTAAATGACCATATAAAATTTACAAAAACTATTATTACATTTCCAGTAATGGTTCCGTGAAACGAAAATTGAATTAAAATTGGAGATGACTCGCCACAAATAATCTGCTAGGCATCAGATTTCGTCAACCATCTTTAGTACTTACGACAACAGGTGCACGCGGCTTGCACGTGCACGGCTCTACAGCTTGACTCCTATACGAAACAAAATTTAAGGAAAATTCCGCCATATTCCATAGCAACATTTGAGACTTTGGACATTCAATACAGCATAACAATAAATTGTGCTTCAGTGTTTCATAACGATTATATACATAAAATTTAGCGCTCCAATACTTTATACATTACGTGCTTGCGTTTCAATACTGTATATCATAAAACTTGTTTCGATACTGGACCTACATAAGATTTGCGTTTCAAAATTGGACCTAAAACTTGCTTCGATACTGTAACCACATTAAACTTGCGTTTCAATAATGATCGTTCTAGTTCTCATCAGGAGTCTAGTAAATTTTTTTTAAGTTATTATGTTTCTTAGTTTGTCTGATTAACACAGCAGGTGATCCCTCAGACCGATCCGCGTTTAACAGGGACAACTCTCTACCTTCTCTCGTACGCTTGTCCAAAACTTTACTTTTTTCTTATCCCGCTGTCTTCGTTTCCGCCTTATTCTTCCTTCGGTAGCCCGGTTCTTGTCCTGGAACACCCGTCTACCACATAAAGATTGATTTTTCCTTCACTCCGGACTACTGATCACATTTGCTGGTTGAGTAGTGCTTTTCTATCTACCCTTTTCTATCGCTGTTGCTCAACGCGAGCCCTTCTTCTATTCTCTTCTACCTGGAAGTCGTTAGCACATTCCAAAAATGCTAACCTCCCTCTTTTTACGTTCACTATATGTCTATCGCCTTTTCATTTCCGTTAGCCACTGTGTGGTCGCGCGGGATGTTTTCATATACATCTGGACCACGTTTCTGGGAATCTTTCATTAGGTCATGCGGTGCCGCTGTCAGCCGCACGTGCTTGCGAACAGTGTATGTATATATGAGTGTATGTTTTATCGATTTCAATCAATGCTGAGTGCAGGATTGCACCCACGTACTGTTTTAGCTAACGGGTCTGCTTCACAGGTCTCTCTTTTAGGGGCTACGAGTATTTTCCCATTTAACGGCTTTGCGACGCCCTCTCTTTTGTATCTCTACAATGGAGGACAAAACGGCTTGGTCAGCTAGGGAATTCTACGCTATATTTTTAAAGCTTATAGTTGTAGCATGCCTTAGAGTATTGGGATGTTTCAGATCCATCTATTGTTATCTAGTTTTATCTTAACATCTCTATCTTACCTATTATCTTTGGCAATAACTCGAGACTGTCTTATTTTCTTTTGCTGACCAAACGTTTGGTATTTATGATCAGACGTAGAAAATTTTTACGTATCGAGTGAAGAAGCTAACCTGATGGTAGCAATGTAATTTGTTAAGTTAGAAATGTAAAAAATTATTAAGATGGTACTGTTAGTAAATTTGTTAACTCACAACTATGTCATTAAAACGTTTTGATGTGTACTGTTTATTAAGCCAGAGTACCACTACAAAAAAATTGTCAGAATGTATAGTAACTTGCTCTCTTGGGCATTTAAAAATTTGGGCATTTTCTTGCCGATGTACAAACAGTTAAAGTGCTATGCTTATGTGCTTGTGTCCTCAAAAACTGTAAAGTTAGCTTTTGGTGATTGTAATAATGTTATTCGACATGTCGCACTTGTACTTAGTTGTAGCAAAGTGTTTAGTGCTTTTCGACAAATTTGTGCTGTCAATTATAACTGCGCCACATCTAAGACTCGTGTATGCATTTATAGACATAGTTCAAATAACCTTGCGATTACACATTCCGTTTCCTGGTTACTCGCAAACGCGTTAACGGGTGGAAATACCAGGTGGCGCCTAAAATAAACATTTAGTAGAGTGTAAGTTAGTTCATATGTAAGTAGGGCAATAGACTTTAAGTGCCTACCGTGCTAAAAAAATTTTTCTTTTATGGCTTGGTTGCGATTGTTACATGCCAAACTGGTCAGGTATCATGTTTTAGGTTAAGAGATACTTTGTAGGTTAATTTCTGCGTATTTTTGAAGTGATACGCTAACTTCCGCCGTTGCTGACGGTTGAGTCTGCGCAGAAGGAATGCGGAAGTGCGCGAGTCAAGTAGCGGGATTAAGTAACTGGAAAAGCACGAAGCAACAAGTGTGGAAGTGCAGTGTAATTTTTAAAAAAAGGTATGTAGTTTCCTTTTATCTTACCTTATCGCACCCAGTACCTATTCCCTTCAAATCCCCTACAAGAAGCAATAAGAAAATCACCAACGGATAATAATTTGATGTTCAACCCGGCGAAGTACGAAAACCATCCCACGTGGTGAACTCTGAGATGAGAGATACCGAGATATACATATCACGTAAGTAATTGTAACATTACACAAAATGTGCATGTAAATTGACACAGACATTGCGATTGCAGCTGCGGTTTACTATACATAGGAGAAATAGGACGATCAGTACAGACTAGACTAAACGAGTATAAGCGATACTTAAGAACAAGCCAGTACAATCACTCAGCGGTGGCCGAACACCAACATGAAGCAGGCCATACCACTAATTTTGACAAGACGAAACTAATTGCCATAATTCCATTTTTCTACAATAGAAAAATTAGAGAATCCATAGAAATCAATAAAAATTCTAATAATCTAAACAAACACGATGGCTACTACCTTTCCCCCATTTGGAAAACAAGCCTATGTTCACAAAGCGGAACCGTGACGTTTACTAATCCGCTACGACACTCCTCTCTATTCATGATCACTCATGCATCAAGGTCTAGCCCTATATAAACTATCACTTTCGCTACTTTCACCAGTTACTTCGCCACAAGACACCTTTTGGCTTTGATTGGGCTAGTGAGTCTGCTAGTTCAGGAGAAACTCTACTCTTTATACTTTAACTTGTCTACTTAATATTATCATTCTTATCTTTATTATTATTTTTTATTTTATTACTCATTTTCTTTTTCTTGTCCTGATGAAGCCCCTTACAAAGTGGGCAAAACGTCGACCTTAGTTTATAAAATGACACGGTCCCAACCCGGAACCATAAATATTTATAATGACTCCGGCCGTGAAAGCCTCCGACAATATCACCTTTCTTCTATGCAAATTGTCTAAGAAATCTACTTACACACATAAAAAAGGGTACAAACGCAATTTACAGTCTTAAATTTAAAAAGAAACAACATTTTATCACTACTTACATTTTTAATACAATCTTCACCTAATCTTTGTTGATAATTAGAAAATCCCAAAACATTTCATGTGTCACCAAATTTTCTTTAAAATTTTAATAGATAATTTAAATATTCTTCTAATAATCCGCCTCAGTGTAGCTAATCAGCGACCTTGAGCAAAAATTTTGTAAGGGTCAAATCGCCTTAAGATCTGACCTCAAAATTGCTAGAAAAAACTAATCCATTCAAGAATAATTTTCTATACGCAAAAAACTTGTATCACCTTAATCTACTTAATACTACACAGATTGTCTTTCTAGGTTTAATCAAAGTTATACATGTATTTTAAATCATCAAATTCTTGCTGGTATTCATATTTCTATGACCACCTATCTTTGATTATAATCGCTATCTAAAGATCGTTTCCATTACAATTAACTGCATCGTTAAAAATTCCTGGCTCTATTTTTTTAGATTTCCATCTTAATTACCCTTCATATGTCGAAATATACATCTTGAGTTTCCGAAAGGACCTTTATTTTTAATAGCAGGTGACCTTGCACCAAAATAACTTATCATTTATATTGGAGCAATAATTTAATCGTCATTGCACTCCATAAAACGCTATTCGGTAACTACCTATCAATGATCAAATGTCAAAGGACTTATGTTCAAATTACAATCTTTTCAGTCTGTATAAATGCAATACACTTATCAAGAGAATAAATATTTATACAGATCTTGTTTTAAAATTGGGCTTCGTTTATAAGTGGTATTTCTCAACACTATATGTATTTAGAGCGTATTATTTTACATGAGATTTCACTTTATATGCTAAAGAAATACGCTTGCTCTACTAAAAATATTATACAAGGTAAGAATTAAATATTAAAAAATTTTACTTTTCTCAGCTTTGGGTCAGTTTATCACAGAATGTGGTGATCAATGACTTTTTATGATAAGGGGTCACGAGAAATCATTAAAACCCAAATTCTGCAAATAAATCCCACTATAATATAATAGAATCCGGAAAAATAGAAATTTCCATAAATTTATGGTTACGCCCTGTATAATACAAGCGTACTTTCATTCGTTAAAGTACAAGCAAAAAATGCAATTGCGCATGTATAAATGATCACCCTGTATGATATAAGCGTATTGTAAATACATAGCAAGTAACCTAAGTTGTATATGTAAAAATATTAATTTTTTTTAGATACCTTAAAACGCATTCAATGCGAACGCAAATCGATCAATTTAAGATAAATACAAAGCCATTTATTTATTTATTTATCAATACATTTTCGATGAAAATGCTTTTCATTTGTTGTAAATAACAGAATAGTACTAGCTTTACGCATTTAACATAAAAAATTAGAATCAATGTTGTATTTAAAACCCTCATTTTAATCTTAAAACACGTTTTACCGTGAAAGCAAATACTTGTTACAAAATGCAACTAATTTGCATTACAAATCCATTAGAGTTTAAATTCATTAGCTTTTGTATAGCATAAAACATTTTAAATAAAACATGTTCTCGTATTTTCGAAAGGAATTGAGAAATTACGTCAAATTCGTATGAACTAATTAATAAAGCAACATTTATTCCAAGAAGCGGCCGGAACACTAAAAAATTCAAAAAAGTAATAGAAATTGATAAAAAATATTTATGATCTTTCGCATTCACTGTTGGAGAGAAGCGATGCGACACAATAAGCTTGGGTGTTAAACAATGACGAGTACGTTATTCAAAATTTAAAAAAGGATATATCTATTAACTAGCTAATATGAGTATTTTAGTATTTGAATTTAGAGTAGAGTGTGTGTTACAAATCGAAAATTTCATTTTATTTGTATTACAAGTTGTATTACAAAAAAAATTTATTAAAGAGAACGCAAAACCTAATTTGGGTTTAGAGACCTTATTCTCAAGACGCACCGCCCCTTCTATAGATGTAATAACAAAAAAGGGAGGGAGCAGAGTGATCCCGTATGAACTTGAAATAGAGTTTTTACACATGCCCTGTAAAAGGAGAAGTTACGTGAGGCGGCACTCATTCATACGAACAACATGAGGGACCAGATAAAAAGGGGAATGCAATCCCTGCATCCCGGAATTGATTAAAAAAGGATTGGCACACATGCCAAATTAAACAATAAATTCACTGTCGACTGCTTATAACGTACTTCAATGGAAGATAGTGGTGATAGACAGCTAGACGGAGGTTTTCCATGCCCACGACTCAAAGTGAAGTAACAACCCTCTAACTGTGCAGCGACTTAGAAAGTTCATGAGAAGGTAGAAAGAATAAAAAAGGTAAAAGAGGGAAGTCGGAGGTTTGGAGCTTTATAGCAACCAGGTGGAAGAGAGAAGAGGAAGGACTCGCAGTGAGCAATAGCGTTAGAAGAACTGTAGATAGCAAAACACTACTTGATCACTTAAAGTGTAGTTGATAACATGGAGTGGGGGAACACCACTCTTGTCTGAGGGAAGGTTGTCTCGGGACTAAGACAAGTACACCAGAGGAAAAAATTAAGGGTGAAAACGGAGCTAGAGGGATAAGAAAAAGTAGAGATTTAGGATAAGCATCCTAGAGAAAAAATTGAGAGTAGCGGATGTCCCTATTATGACGGATTTGTCTGAAGGGACATCAGCTAGTACAAGGTATAAAGATTCGCTGGGTTGTTTAGACGAAAAATATGTCAACCACAGCAATGACTATATGTGGAATACTAATAAGTTAGAAGATGACAATTTAAAAGAAATTAAATTTATTTGGTAATGACCACTATAATAAAAAATTTATATCTAGGAATGAGTGGTCTATTTTTTTAAAATCAAAAACTGTAATATGGCAAGACAAGGTTTGGAACACTAGTAGATTATGGGGATAGTAACCATTTAGATGTACGGTAGGATATGTTAAAGGTTAAAAATTAATTTATGTAGAAATAAACGATATGAGAGCTCGCTAATTAGATAATGTGTGGATATGGAAGATGAAGCTAAAAAAGAGTTGATCAAAATAGGAATGAAGAAAAAGAAATATGTTTAAATGAAGCTATGAACACAAGTGTAAGTAAATACTACTGGTTAGGGATAAACGAAAATGGTTTTAGGTCCTTAATATTCCAACGTCCTTGAGGTTTGGTGTTTGAATTTTGTAGTTCATATACCAATGAAGAAATTACACAAGAGATTGTATATTAAATGAATTTAGAAGCTAGTTTAGTGGAAAACTTTTTAGTGGCATCAGATAAAACATGGTTTTTCTTCCATACTTTTTCCCCAAGGCCAATGGAATGTCTCTTATGGAGGTTGTAATCATTTTCGCTTTTTTCTTAAGTTTAAATAAATTTTTTCTAAACTGCAAGATATAACACATAAAAATAGAAATCTGGAAAGTAAAGCCAAGAGATATACGAAGCAGTAACTTGACATTGCCGAAGGAAAAAATGTCACGCTACAACACAATTGATTTTGCAGGGTTCAAGTCTAACTCCAACTCTAACGCCAAATCTAACTTCAACTCCACATCTACGTCGATCTATACCTACATCAATATCTCTACGTATCTACAATCATGCCTTTGGTTTTATATTTTATGTTAAATATCGTAGTTTTTTTTTCATACAACTTTCAACATTTTAATTAAAATTGCTATAAAATGCAACACCATTACCTACATCATATGGAAGATCTGGATGCCAGAGTTCTTTGTTGATGGAATCTAAATATCTGTAACTACCAATTCTCGACAGACAAAACGTTAGTTTACTCAGAAAGTCGAAACTTGTTAGTTATTACTTTTAGCACAAGGTACAAACACCACAGATGTTTTCAGTTAAGATGTCACATGAAACTCAAAAGGAAACTAAAATATAGGTATCAATCTATAAAATAGTTACTTACTCCAGGTATGAGTTTTACTGTAATTTCTTTTAGTGTAAAAGGTAGTGCATAAATATTATAACCTAACTTTTTGCACATATCTAAATTATCTATGTGAGCATTCACAATAGTGATTTTACTTTCTGCTTATTTTTTACTTGGCTAAAATATGCTCTTAGATATTTTAACTGCTTTTAACCTAACTCTGTGAACATAAGAAATTTCATGAAATTTTATATGAGTTAAAGGTCAACAAGCAGTTTAAAACTGGAACAGAGTTATTATAAATACTCCCTATATGTTTGTTTTGGTTTGTTTTGTATTTTTCTTGATATTATTATTATGTTAAAATCGTCTTTATTTTAACAACTATGAGTGGTTTAATTCCCAAAGAAGATTAAGAAAAATACAAAACAAACCACAACAAATATACAAGGAGTATTTACAAGTAAAGTATGAGCCTAAAATGTGTATTCGTTTGAGACAATTTAAACCTAAAGCTATCGCACTCCAAAAATTCGTTCACGTTCGTGATAAAATGCAGAACCACAAAATAATACCAAAAGGATTCAGAATCAAATTTGGTCAGACAAGCAATAAACCATCAAGGATTCTTGAAAGAAAAAGTTATAGTATGATGGGAGAAAGATTACAAAACCACCGACACAGTATTTATAAGTTAAAACAAGATATTGAGGGCATTATTAATTTTCATATGAATAACAGTAACAAAAGATAATTTTAATAAAATTCTCGTTAGTGTAAAAACTTACTATCAATCGGAATTTTCCAGACAAAAAGAAATTCATATAAAGAAATTTAATAATCTATTTATGGAGAAACGTAACACACAAACTATAACGTTAAAAAACAGCAACACCGTGCTAAACACTGTCATAAATTTATCAAACAGAACTATTCACGACACAGAGAAACTAATTCTATCAAAAGGTCTGAACTTCGCAATAATATCAAAATCAATACCAACATTTGAAATAATCAATCAACTGTTTTGAAAAAACAGCAAACCAACTTGAAGAAGAGTATGATGCAAAATCGAAATACAAAAGAATGACAAAATAAAACCAAATGTAAGTACTAACGAAATAGAAGCAATTCGCAATCTAAAGAACAATAACTCCATTATAATTCTACCAACGGACAAAAACAATGCAACATTAATAATAGATAAAAACGATTACAATGCAAAAATCAACGAACTATTGAATACTGAGAATTACACTAGTTAAGAAAAGGACCCAACAATATCAATTGAAAATAAAATATACAAAACTCTATATAAATTTAAAAATGAATTCGAAAACAAAAAACCAAACTGGTTCCACATTACAGTAAACCACCCCACTTATACGGTCCACCAAAAACTCATAAAAGAGACATTCCTTTGAGACCTATCATAAGCTCCATAGATTCATCGTGCCATAATTTAGCAAAATTTCTCCTAAAATTATAAATCCATTAGCAGGCAAAACGAATTCTTTCATAAAAACAATCAACACTTATTAGAAAAATTATTCAACCTAAAATTGAAAATACACACACAATGGTAAGTTTTGATGTAGTAAATCTCTTCACAATTGTCCCTGTAAACAAAATGCTTAATATTATAAAACAAATTACAAAAAGATGACAACCTAGAAGAAAGAACAATATTAAGTATATCATCGATCATGGAATTACTTGATGTATGCGTTAATAACACATTTTCAAATAAATGACCAATTCTACAAACACAGCTTCGGAATGGCGATGGAAATCCACTATCGCCAATCTTTAGTAATATATTCATGAAGGAATTCGAAAAGATGTAATATTCACACGAGAATTGAAACCACTAATCTGGTGGAGATACGTAGATGATGCCTATGCTATTTAGCCTCATAATACAGAACTAATTAAAAACTTTGTAACGTTCAAAACCCTGCAAGTAATATTTTCTGCATTCATTTTTAAAACACCTTAAAATTGCTCAACAAGTTTGATTTCCTACCATTTGAAATTAGTGTTATTTAATAGAATTTCTCAAGTAATTATTCTATAAAATTTTGCCTTATAAAATCAAACAGCTGCTTAGAAAACTTTACGTTACAAAGTAGTTGCAATATTTCCTACCATCTGCAGTGACTACATTTTAATTAAAAGCTGCACGTAAATGCACAGCTTTCTTCTAAAAGATACGGTCACTTACCACCTGCCTACATCTGCTTACAATGGGTTTGTTATCTATAAGTATACTGTTATCCTGCAGCTGTTAAGATGTTACAAAGTAACAAGATTGCTTTCCTGTGTCTAAAAATCCTTTGGTAATTGCGTTTTCTGCTTGTTGGCAAGCTGTTACATTTTGTATTTGGGCAGCTGTTGTGTGAGAATTCTGCACACTTGGTTCTTCGGCGATATCTTTGAAAACCAAATACCTACCCCCCCATACATGATTCTGTCCTTATAAAATAGAGACCGTGCGTTGAAAAACAAGATTGAATGCAACATTTTCTTACCGAAGATACATGTTGTAAGTCGCGCTACTAATACTTTCTGTGCTAGTAAGAGTTAAGTTGGTGGTTCCAGCATCCAGCCAATAGAGAACTGCAGCCACATTTTCCCAGTCCTAGGATGATACCAACACGAAGCCGATAGCCTACAGTTATCTGTTTCCATAATTTTTTGATGCTGCTGTGAAGAATAAGCTTTTTAAAGAAAATTTATAAATTAAATGCAATATCAGTAAAATAATCGTGACATACAAAATTATTGTGTAAAAGCTAATATTCTTAGAATTGACTACAGGAACTTCTATTTTATTTAATACTAGTTTATCATTTTCCAAAACTCGATAGACCTCGTTAAGTTCATTGAGATGTATAGGATCTATTTCTAAAGGTTTAAAATCAACGTTTGACATTGTTGAATTATTTGTATAAAATTCTAAGCATAGTAATACTGTATTCTTATAACTAGAAATTTCATTAACAAAAGTTTTTAACACTACTTCATCGATTAACACTTCACAAGAACTTTTAAGCGCTACTAAATAGCTACCGTTTATTGGAATAGTGCCTTTTACTTTTCCACACTTTTGTATAACAACTAAATTATGAGGCACCACGATGATCCATTTGTACCTCTCCAGTTTTTAAATTTTCTTTGTGGTTATCTTTACTATAGCTTTTAATATTGATGATTTTTCGAATAGCAACATATTATGGATGTAATTAGTTCAGAAAATAGTTCGTGGGGTTCTATCATAGTATTATGAAAATGTTTAATTTGGAAAAGTAATAGCAACTTCGATTCATTCTAATAGATCATATAAAATCTGAAAATTTGTGACAAATTGCAAAACTAATCTTTCTAACGCAAAATAATGAAAAGTCTCTACATTGTCAATAGTTAAATTTTTTATTTCTTTTGAAATCTCCTCAATTCGAGGTCTTAGGATATATTGATTGTGAGCTAATACTTTAGCATTTTATATGGTCCTAAAAACACCTATCTTTTTTGTTTCTCTTTTTAGGATTCTTCTTAAGAACTATTTGTTCTACTTTAAATTCTGGATTACTGTATCCATTGGTATTTCTCTTATATACTACTTTCTTTTTATTTTCGCCTAATTTTTCATTTACTTAATTATACACATGTTCCAATTTTTCTTTATGACTATTAACGTAACCTGAATAAAAATTAGAATGTAAAAATACTTCATAGAGGGTCTCTCGAATTAGTATGCCCAAACGTCAATTCAAAGGGAGTATATTTTGTTGCACTGTGAACCGAATTATTATAACCTATTATAGCATAGTCCATTAAATTGCTTTCTTTGGGGTAAATTTCACGTAAAAGTCTTAAGTGTTCAATTAGTGTGAAATATGTTCTTTCAACTACGGAGTTGGATTCGTGATGTCCAGACGTTATAAAATGTACATTAATTTTGTGTAGTCCTAAAATTTCTTTAATTGTTGCGTTGTTAAATTCTGTTGCTTTATTTGTCACAATGGTGTAGGATATTCCGAAAGAAGTAAAATATTTAAGTGTTTAACTAATATTTATTGCCGTTTTTCTACTTATAAAAAGAGCTTGAGTTAGTTTTGTAAAAGCATCCACTAATGTTAAATAATTTTTTCCATCAAAAGTAAATACGTGCATATGTACAACTTCGAATGTTTTTTTTGCCATTTCAGTGAATTATTGAGGTGTATGAGGTCTGTCTAGCGTATTTATTTCTTTGGCACAATGTACACAATGTACAATGTACTATGTAGTAAAGTTAGTTATACTAGTTTTCATATTTTTCCAGTAATAATTTTATTTAAGTCTTTCATAGGTCTCATTTATTCCTCTGTCAGTCGTTTTACCTTCGCGGTAGTTTCTAATTACTATTGTCTGCTCTTCAATGACTGTAAGTGTATTAATCAATTTGGTACATTCAATCAACTTCAATTCATTTCCAGAAAAATGCCGTCGATATGTGGCATTGAAGTCATTATACAATTTGTCTTTGTTGAAATGTAAATAATAAGTGTTACTAGGGTCTGTATACTGAATCAGGAAATCGAAAATAAAAATTATCATTATCAATTTCTGAAATTTTGACTTTTATAATTGTGGGGTCGCTTTCATTTTCTAAGGTTACATCTGTCTTGTAATACAAATTCGTGTAAACTAAAATCTGACATGGTATGTTATTTATAATTTCGTCTAAAATAGCAATTCCTTGATTCGTGTTTCTATTAGAGTTAGAGTATTGAGTAGATATGTTGTCATCATCAGGAATATGTATTGTCCGCGCAGGTTCAGGAGTGTTTAATTGAGGTTCGTCAAGTAATTCTGTTTCAAGTTGATTTTCGTATTGCAATACTTGATCTAGACCTTTTAAAAATTCTGCTATATAGTTATCTATGTCACCTGGATTATTTGCAAGAGATCCTGTTTCTAAAGTACTGACTGGTCTACAGAATAAACAATCGACATTAGTGCAGTGACAAAAGTGATTTGGTTGATACAACCAACTCGTTGTTTTGAAAAGTAATGCATTTGATCAAGTATTTTTTAGTCGTTCTAAACGAAACTATATTCATTGTAGATTGTTAAACTAACTACAAAAATTAGTTGACTTAAATTTGTATGCTTCAACGCATAATAACGGTTGGTTAATAAAAGAATACAAAAGTCAGTTTCATTGAACAATAATCGTATTTAATACAAACTAATATTGCCTACAAATTTCATATTTTAGTCCAATACTATTTTGATGTTGAAAAAAAATCCATTTTAGTTAAATGAATGGTGGAAGAAGTGTCAAATGAACACGTTTTGTAACAAATTTAACATTGAAACAAACGTACTATAGCTTGTTGATTTAAATAAACTACGATGCGAAATCAAACGTCGTGGTTATTTGTTGAACCCCAACCGTTTTTAGTAAGTGTCCGATACTGCGTATTGGATGTACGGCGCGCGCACATTATATCTTTAATATACTGCTACCCTTCGACTGCGATACATCAACATGGCGTCAAGCGTTACTTCGCATTGTTTATTGTGTTAGTTTCCATAAAAGCATTTCAACCAACTAAAAAAATACATGAAAGATAAATTTGGTATGCTGTACTATGTTCAAACAAAATCTTTTCGTCTGAAAACACGTAAGTACCTTCTTATAAATTGGACTCATGGCCCATAACTAAATGCCGTTGTTTTTAGCATTCCACTATATAAGCGAACGTCTAAGTTCAAAGACCCATGGCAACCTCACGGAATAAACACACTTTTCAATAATCAGTATCGGTTTTATAAAATGCAAGTGGAAGCTAAACTAAAAACTATGCACCATGAACTAGAGTTAATGTAACATTCAAGGTGATTTGATTCGATATCCAACTCGATAATGTGACAGAATGAAGTTATTTTAAATCAATTTTTTAAATCTGTTAGGGATGAACAAACTCATGTGTTGATTGCCAAGTTGAATTAAAAAAATTGATTAAAATAACTTCATTAAGTCGGAATCAATCAAGCTGGATATTGAATCAAACCACCATGGATGTTTAAACTAATTCTATTTCTAAACAATGTACCACGCAAAGAAATAATTGATTTGACAGTTTGTAACAATTACGATTTTCTGTTATTCAAATATACAATTTTATTCAATACACCTTGTCAATAAATATTAAATTTCTATTGAAACCTTTTATTATGAATTCATACATAGTACGCCATCTACATTAGAATAGCCCAAGTAAACTTTAAGTGAACTTCTATTTGCTTGTATCTTGATTCAATATCCTCCTTCCCGGCGCATGCTTAAATAGCTAACTTTGCCTCGTGGAAAAAGCCATTTTGATATCAGATGTAGTCCGAATACCAGTATTATCCAGGGCCTGCAGGTTTTTAATTAAACATGCCGCCCCAACAAAGAGTCAAGTGGAGTCAACGAATTCCATAAGTTTAGTTTTGATGGCAGCATCGACCTAAGATGGTTGTAAATATATTTTTTTACGGTAAGAAAATATTTCGCAAGCGTACCTCAAAATTCTATTCTCTCGTTTGATTTCAGCGCAAGTTTTTTTTATTACTTTAGAGTTTTAAGGATTAAAATACTAATTATTGAATATGGAGAAATTTCATTCCGAGTTTTAAAATGTTAAATTCAAGTTACACGTTATTAAGCAATGGAAATTAAGTATTATAAAAAAAACAATCGTTAACCATAAAGCAAGCACGAGACTGGAAGGCCGCTTCAATTGTTGCTAGGCAGGAAAGTGAAAACCCCACACGGGATTGGTTTGTATGAAGGTCAACTCCGGACCCCCGCGTCAGCCACGTTCAACTGTAAGAGTTGGGACGCAGATGTTTAAAAAAAGATCTTTAAAAGAAAGAAAACCGGCCGACAAACGGATAGGCAGCGGTGAGTCATCCTCCATTTTTATACCTATACTATTTCGAAAGAACTTTCATTTAAAAAAACACAAATAATTTTCGAAGAAGCTAAACATAAGTTTGTTTAAAATTAATTCTTGATATTTTTGCAAAAGTTCGTAGATCAATTAATTTGTTTCAAATAAAATTTAGTTTAAAAATTTAGTATTCGGATAAGGCATAATTGACCTTAATATATTCAAGGTATTTTTGTAAGATTATGTTTGAAGTTACAAAGTTGTAGTAAAAGGTTTGCTTTACAAAACATATAATATGATAAGAATTGTTTGCCGAAGTATTGGGTAAAACCCATTGGGTTAGTACACCTGAAGTATAGTACAATATGGACAATAAGCATTTTTCTTTGACCTTTGATTTTATTAAAGATAACTATTAAAACTATAGAGCTATAACCTGCAAAATTCTTTTTAACATATTTAATTTGTTTCTTGTACACTGAACAGGATCCTATTCTAGTAGCATGAAATCACTGTAACATAAAATGAAAGTCATATATTTCTTGTGGAGAACTGAAGTAATTTATGTAATTATATAAAAAAAATCATTTCACGAATGCTTAGAGATTTATATTAGACCGTAATAACGGAACTGTTTTGAAAGTCTCCATATAGATAAGTTTATATAAACGATGTATATATACATTTTTTTAAGAAATCGATAAAAAAAAATCTTAAGTTGTCATAAAATTTCCTTTCTTTAAAGTCAGCAGTAATTGTTCTACAGAAGCAAACAGTTTACCAATATGAAATGGTAGTAATGAAGAAAGTATTTTTGGTGTTAAAGTTAAAAGTTTTTTTTGAAAGTATAATTTTGACTAGTGGATTTATTTATAATTTTTTTGTGATAAAGTGACTAGGCTCTAATAAAGCCCTAGTTTGAACAGGTTTAGGTGTGGCTCAATTTTCAGATAGCACGAGATCGTCGTTCCCATTCCAGATTGCAGAGACCAAAGTAAATAGTTTTGTTTATGTTGCTCGTCGTAAATTTTTTTTCTTACGAAGATTTCCGTATCTGATCTTCGAATAGTTTCTTATCAAACACTCATTAAGATACGGTGGCGTCCAATAAAAATTTCTTTCGTTTTATCGTATACCATCCTACGACCCTAGCTCATAGCTCTGCCCTAAGCTGAAGAAGCTTAGCTGGCTGGAAGATCTCTTTAGAGGGACCCTTTTTTCTGAAAGCCATTCAACATCCTTTTACCCTGGGCTTGACCGTCAAACAGGAACCCCTCATAATCTAACGAGGCTCTGCTGCCTGTATAGTAGAGCAGACATACTATTTTCTTTAAGAAGAACTATAGTTTACATAAATGGCGCCCAACGTGGGGCGTGGTTACATAAATTACACTCACAACGTGAGGCTCGAATACATTTTGATGATTCAAACATTTATAGCAACTCTAACGACAAGCCTCAATTTGGTTATTTCAAATTTTGACACTGCAATAAAAATTTTTTTAGTAGTTGGCGAGCAAAAATATTTAGCGGAACGAGAGTGCTGTTTCTATTTTTGACAATAGTGTTAGAAATTTAGCGGTTGAAAAGTTTTCTTTTAAATTTTTGAAATGGCAGATACTTTACAGATTGTTTATTTACACAAGGAAGAGTTAGAATATGAGTTAAACATTAGAGGTATAGAAAGTAGTAGGTCCATAGTAGAGAAAAGGAAAATTTTAGGTAGACTTTTGGCTAAGGAAGTGAAGGAACCGGGTTGTTTAATTAATCTCCTTGGGTATACAGCAACATTTTTAGAAGAACGTAAAGAGATCGATTCTTCGCTTGAATCTATAAAAAATATTTTGTCCGAATTTGATGGTAATGCTACGGATTCTATTTTTAAGGGTACATCGGTTTGAGCTGTCGTTATATCATTTGAGAATTGCTCTTGTGCATAGGCACGTTCTTGTTTTTGATAGCAAATTTTTTATTTATATCGGCATTGCAACGCAATTTAGTCTAGACGAGACTCGAGGTGAGTTAGTCGCTCTAGTAATTTATGCATCGTAATTTTTTTGAGTTGATGTAATTTTTGGTTGTTAGTCTAGGTGAGACTCGTAGAGAGTTTGTCATTCTAGCAAATTTAGGCGTTGTGAAGCATTGTAGTTGTTTCGACAGTTCGGTTGGTAGTAGGGTGAGAGTGTACCTGAACACTGATATTTTTTGTTAGTTATCGTCGTGATTAGTTTTTTTTATTGATGAATCATTCGCAAAAAAAATTTCGAATTTAGTATATTACCCGAATAATATTGATGGTTCTAAAGCCGGCAGATGGCACCTCAAAGATTTTGTTACGTTGGCTCGTAGCCGTGCGTAACACAAAGAAAATCAAAAGAATGACCGGCTCAATCGGAGATTAGGGGGGGGGTTGTAGAAAGCAGACTAACATATAATGTACGCGGCTGTAAGGAATTAGTGACAATACCTGCAATAAAAATAGTCAAGCAAACCTGAAATAAAAGAAAAAGAATAGCATGCTGATCAAGCATAAATTATTCCGTACTTTGTAAAATGTAAATAACTGTTTGGATAATCTATATAATATAATAACGATAAAGGTATTACAAAAACTTTTATTACAAAGTAAGGTAATATTGGGGAGTAGCAGAAACGTTTCCTCACACACCAATTAACCATAAATCAAACATACTTATAACAAAAGATAAATAGGTAAGTACAATTGATATGAGTCATCCAGTATTGTTGATTTTTCTTTTTTCTTTTTTTTTAATAGCATGCAATTCTATTGTAAAAGGTATCAAAACGACAAAGGATATTGCAAATCAACGGATAGATATTTAAAGTAATAACAAGTATGAAATAGTTCAACTTACAAAACCAGGGGCACCGGAGGAGTTTCTATAGAATTGGAATAATTCGGCTACTGATAGCCTTGCAGTTGGAGTTGGTGGAGTGTGGGTGTCCATGGTTCCATCCCATTATCAACTTGAAACTTGACACTACTATTAACTGCAGATTGTTCTTTACTTTCTGTAACTGATCTAAAGCCTCCTGATAGCTTGGTAAACCGGATGCAATGGTGTAGCTTGGCAAAGATTCACAGTCGCCGGGTCCAACTTCACCTCCATTTGCATTTCTTGTTGCTAATATCCTTCTTTTCCATTGTTGGAATTTGTGGTACAACAGACAGGAACACATGCAACAAACGCAACTAAGAACAATTAAAGTTAGTATAATTCCGATCCAAACATCCGCCAAGCATTTTTCGTATTGCGGATCTGCTTCAGCAGAAAGAACTTCGTCAACTTCTGAAGCTAATTTCAGTTGGTAAAGGCATTGTTTGAATACGGTAAAACATTTAAAAACACGATTACTCTCACAATCTCGTCTTTAAAAAAATGTACGTTCATATTTTATTTACTTATTATTAAATACAAGGTAAATTTAACATATCATTAATACGGAATGAGTTAAACACTTTTGCAATTTCATTTTGCAAATGTTTTAGGGAGTTTAAAACCTGACTAAAGTGGCTCCTTTAAAAATTCTGTACAAGTTTATTGCACTCACTCTGATAAAAAAGGGACCACTACACTAGATCGCACACACATTAATCCTAAGAAGAATCGGTCAAGTTTAGCAAGCAAGTTCTACAACTTTTATTTTAAAAGAAACTCAACTAAAAACACAATTAGTAAAGCACGCGTAATCACTAAGTCCGTCCGTCGATGTTCCGTAACACGCACGTGCGGTCGAGTAAACACGTTCGCCTATAAAACATCTTTCCTTCAATGGAATAAGAGCTACACTCTGCCAATCTGTTTATATAAAATAGTTGTTACCCATAACATCTGATCGTCTATTATCTCGACTTCGATAATAACATAAGGAACAAAATTTATACGACGAATAATCCAATTTAAAATTCATTCCTTGCAAATTATTTATTAATGAAAATCAATCTGCAATTAATCTATCTTTAAATTAATACACACGAGTTAAATTGCATACAAATCTGATCTATTCTGAAGTATTCAATTTATACAAACGGCGATCCAAAGAAACGACGTAATTTAAGTAGGCTAACAGGAAGGGAGCGTAACAATTTAAAACCATATTCTGCTGTAGATTTGGATAATGACGTTCCAGAAAAGTAAATTTTGGCATGGAATTCTGTTTGTCAAGGAAAACTTTTGTAGTAGGAAGAGTATCGAGCGTTTCGGTGATAATTGTGTTTAGGTAACGATCATGCTTTCGTGTTTGTACATATTATTTTTTGTAGAGACTATATTAGTATTACATATGTATAAGTTTAGTGTCATACAGATTTTTGTTGAAAGATTTGCGCGTAAAAAATGTCTAAGCAGTTGATGTGATTATTTTGGTCGGTCGATTATATTGGTAAAGTTGATATTTATTATGACGACTATAGCGATAATATTGTTTAAGTTTAGGTTGTTGATTTTGGATGATGTTGAAAAAGTTAAGTATAGAGGTTGTGTTGGCATCAATGATGTTAACTATAATTGAAATTTTGTAGAGATTTTTTTTTGTGAAGTTGGTCAAGTTGATAGTTATATTTTGGGTAGTAGAAGGTTTGACCACGATATTGGTATAGGGATTTGTTTTGATAGCAAATCGAATAGTTTTTTAGTGTGTCCACTGTGGTGCGGACATATAATGGTGAAGTTGATTTTTTTTGAATTCTGTAGAGTTAAGGAAGCATAGAGTAGAAAAATGATAGTCTAGGTAGGACTATGTGTTATAAAGTTGAAAGTCAAATGAGGTAGTTTTACAAAAAATTTTTGTGAAAGGTAGGACGTAGCACTCAAGTACTTTCTTCTTTTTTGGTTGAATTTATGCTGGCGAGTTCTAAAAAAAAAATTTTTAAGAAAGTTTATGTGGGTAGGGTTGTCAAAATTTTTTTTTGATAGACAATCATAATTCCCAACTTGAAATTTTTTTTGTTGCTCTTAGGACTTTACGAAGCCTAGTGCGAATGGCAATTGCCCGTGTGTGAATAGTTTGAACTTAAAGTTAGTTTAGGACATAAAGAATCCTATGTAAAGTATTTATAGGTCAATAAGTTTTTCTTTTTTGCATTGGTTCATTTTTTTTTTGTTAGTGAGTAGTAGTATGGTTGTGCATATACAAATACTTAGTGTTGTTTTTATTCCATTGAGTGACTTTTGAGTGCCAGACCTTCCCGATTAAGCCCTATCTATTTTGTGTTCCCGGATATGTCTCTCTTTAGGACGTGTTGTACGCGTTAGTTACTATTACACTCATTCGCTCATAATGTTTTTTGTATTTTTTTGTACTTCCACCTTCCCATATTACTAGTCAAATAGAAAAATTTTTTTTAATCTTACGTCAATGTTTAGGGTTAAGTTAGTTAGTATGTGTTTATCGTCAATTAGTTAGTTAGCTATGTAGAGATTGTTATAGGAACGATTATAAAAAAAATCTTTGATCCTTCTTTAGAATGTTTTGTTTATCCAAAATTTTTTTTCTTTTTGGAAAGAGGCTGTGTAACAATTACGATTTTCTGTTATTCAAATATACAATTTTATTCAATACACCTTGTCAATAAATATTAAATTTCTATTAAAACCTTTTATTATGAATTCATACATAGTACGCCATCTACATTAGAATAGCCCAAGTAAACTTGTGAACTTCTACTTGCTTGTATCTTGATTCAATATCCCCCTTCCCGGCGCATGCTTGAATAGCTAACTATGCCTCGTGGAAAAAGCCATTTTGATATCAGATGTAGTCCGAATACCAGTATTATCCAGGGCCTGCAGGTTTTTAATTAAACATGCCGCCCCAACAAAGAGTCAAGTGGAGTCAACGAATTCCATAAGTTTAGTTTTGATGGCAGCATCGACCTAAGATGGTTGTAAATATATTTTTTTACGGTAAGAAAATAAAAAAGGTAAAAGAGGAAGTCGGAGGTTTGGAGCTTTATAGCAACCAGGTGGAAGAGAGAAGAGAGGACTCGCAGTGAGCAATAGCGTTAGAAGAACTGTAGATAGCAAAACACTACTTGATCACTTAAAGTGTAGTTGATAACATGGAGTGGGGAACACCACTCTTGTCTGAGGAAGGTTGTCTCGGGACTAAGACAAGTACACCAGAGGAAAAAATTAAGGGTGAAAACGGAGCTAGAGGGATAAGAAAAAGTAGAGATTTAGGATAAGCATCCTAGAGAAAAATTGAGAGTAGCGGATGTCCCTATTATGACGGATTTGTCTGAAGGGACATCAGCTAGTACAGTATAAAGATTCGCTGGGTTGTTTAGACGAAAAATATGTCAACCACAGCAATGACTATATGTGGAATACTAATAAGTTAGAAGATGACAATTTAAAAGAAATTAAATTTATTTGGTAATGACCACTATAATAAAAATTTATATCTAGGAATGAGTGGTCTATTTTTAAAATCAAAAACTGTAATATGGCAAGACAAGGTTTGGAACACTAGTAGATTATGGGGATAGTAACCATTTAGATGTACGGTAGGATATGTTAAAGGTTAAAAAATTAATTTATGTAGAAATAAACGATATGAGAGCTCGCTAATTAGATAATGTGTGGATATGGAAGATGAAGCTAAAAAGAGTTGATCAAAATAGGAATGAAGAAAAGAAATATGTTTAAATGAAGCTATGAACACAAGTGTAAGTAAATACTACTGGTTAGGGATAAACGAAAATGGTTTTAGGTCCTTAATATTCCAACGTCCTTGAGGTTTGGTGTTTGAATTTTGTAGTTCATATACCAATGAAGAAATTACACAAGAGATTGTATATTAAATGAATTTAGAAGCTAGTTTAGTGGAAAACTTTTTAGTGGCATCAGATAAAACATGGTTTTTCTTCCATACTTTTTCCCCAAGGCCAATGGAATGTCTCTTATGGAGGTTGTAATCATTTTCGCTTTTTCTTAAGTTTAAATAAATTTTTCTAAACTGCAAGATATAACACATAAAAATAGAAATCTGGAAAGTAAAGCCAAGAGATATACGAAGCAGTAACTTGACATTGCCGAAGGAAAAAATGTCACGCTACAACACAATTGATTTTGCAGGGTTCAAGTCTAACTCCAACTCTAACGCCAAATCTAACTTCAACTCCACATCTACGTCGATCTATACCTACATCAATATCTCTACGTATCTACAATCATGCCTTTGGTTTTATATTTTATGTTAAATATCGTAGTTTTTTTTTCATACAACTTTCAACATTTTAATTAAAATTGCTATAAAATGCAACACCATTACCTACATCATATGGAAGATCTGGATGCCAGAGTTCTTTGTTGATGGAATCTAAATATCTGTAACTACCAATTCTCGACAGACAAAACGTTAGTTTACTCAGAAAGTCGAAACTTGTTAGTTATTACTTTTAGCACAAGGTACAAACACCACAGATGTTTTCAGTTAAGATGTCACATGAAACTCAAAAGGAAACTAAAATATAGGTATCAATCTATAAAATAGTTACTTACTCCAGGTATGAGTTTTACTGTAATTTCTTTTAGTGTAAAAGGTAGTGCATAAATATTATAACCTAACTTTTTGCACATATCTAAATTATCTATGTGAGCATTCACAATAGTGATTTTACTTTCTGCTTATTTTTTACTTGGCTAAAATATGCTCTTAGATATTTTAACTGCTTTTAACCTAACTCTGTGAACATAAGAAATTTCATGAAATTTTATATGAGTTAAAGGTCAACAAGCAGTTTAAAACTGGAACAGAGTTATTATAAATACTCCCTATATGTTTGTTTTGGTTTGTTTTGTATTTTTCTTGATATTATTATTATGTTAAAATCGTCTTTATTTTAACAACTATGAGTGGTTTAATTCCCAAAGAAGATTAAGAAAAATACAAAACAAACCACAACAAATATACAAGGAGTATTTACAAGTAAATATGAGCCTAAAATGTGTATTCGTTTGAGACAATTTAAACCTAAAGCTATCGCACTCCAAAAATTCGTTCACGTTCGTGATAAAATGCAGAACCACAAAATAATACCAAAAGGATTCAGAATCAAATTTGGTCAGACAAGCAATAAACCATCAAGGATTCTTGAAAGAAAAAGTTATAGTATGATGGGAGAAAGATTACAAAACCACCGACACAGTATTTATAAGTTAAAACAAGATATTGAGGGCATTATTAATTTTCATATGAATAACAGTAACAAAGATAATTTTAATAAAATTCTCGTTAGTGTAAAAACTTACTATCAATCGGAATTTTCCAGACAAAAAGAAATTCATATAAAGAAATTTAATAATCTATTTATGGAGAAACGTAACACACAAACTATAACGTTAAAAAACAGCAACACCGTGCTAAACACTGTCATAAATTTATCAAACAGAACTATTCACGACACAGAGAAACTAATTCTATCAAAAGGTCTGAACTTCGCAATAATATAAAAATCAATACCAACATTTGAAAAAATCAATCAACTGTTTTGAAAAAACAGCAAACCAACTTGAAGAATAGTATGATGCAAAATCGAAATACAAAAGAATGACAAAATAAAACCAAATGTAAGTACTAACGAAATAGAAGCAATTCGCAATCTAAAGAACAATAACTCCATTATAATTCTACCAACGGACAAAAACAATGCAACATTAATAATAGATAAAAACGATTACAATGCAAAAATCAACGAACTATTGAATACTGAGAATTACACTAGTTAAGAAAAGGACCCAACAATATCAATTGAAAATAAAATATACAAAACTCTATATAAATTTAAAAATGAATTCGAAAACAAAAAACCAAACTGGTTCCACATTACAGTAAACCACCCCACTTATACGGTCCACCAAAAACTCATAAAAGAGACATTCCTTTGAGACCTATCATAAGCTCCATAGATTCATCGTGCCATAATTTAGCAAAATTTCTCCTAAAAATTATAAATCCATTAGCAGGCAAAACGAATTCTTTCATAAAAAACAATCAACACTTATTAGAAAAATTATTCAACCTAAAAATTGAAAATACACACACAATGGTAAGTTTTGATGTAGTAAATCTCTTCACAATTGTCCCTGTAAACAAAATGCTTAATATTATAAAAACAAATTACAAAAAGATGACAACCTAGAAGAAAGAACAATATTAAGTATATCATCGATCATGGAATTACTTGATGTATGCGTTAATAACACATTTTTCAAATAAATGACCAATTCTACAAACACAGCTTCGGAATGGCGATGGGAAATCCACTATCGCCAATCTTTAGTAATATATTCATGAAGGAATTCGAAAAAGATGTAATATTCACACGAGAATTGAAACCACTAATCTGGTGGAGATACGTAGATGATGCCTATGCTATTTAGCCTCATAATACAGAACTAATTAAAAACTTTGTAACGTTCAAAACCCTGCAAGTAATATTTTCTGCATTCATTTTTAAAACACCTTAAAATTGCTCAACAAGTTTGATTTCCTACCATTTGAAATTAGTGTTATTTAATAGAATTTCTCAAGTAATTATTCTATAAAATTTTGCCTTATAAAATCAAACAGCTGCTTAGAAAACTTTACGTTACAAAGTAGTTGCAATATTTCCTACCATCTGCAGTGACTACATTTTAATTAAAAGCTGCACGTAAATGCACAGCTTTCTTCTAAAAGATAAGGTCACTTACCACCTGCCTACATCTGCTTACAATGGGTTTGTTATCTATAAGTATACTGTTATTCTGCAGCTGTTAAGATGTTACAAAGTAACAAGATTGCTTTCCTGTGTCTAAAAATCCTTTGGTAATTGCGTTTTCTGCTTGTTGGCAAGCTGTTACATTTTGTATTTGGGCAGCTGTTGTGTGAGAATTCTGCACACTTGGTTCTTCGGCGATATCTTTGAAAACCAAATACCTACCCCCCATACATGATTCTGTCCTTATAAAATAGAGACCGTGCGTTGAAAAACAAGATTGAATGCAACATTTTCTTACCGAAGATACATGTTGTAAGTCGCGCTACTAATACTTTCTGTGCTAGTAAGAGTTAAGTTGGTGGTTCCAGCATCCAGCCAATAGAGAAATGCAGCCACATTTTCCCAGTCCTAGGATGATACCAACACGAAGCCGATAGCCTACAGTTATCTGTTTCCATAATTTTTGATGCTGCTGTGAAGAATAAGCTTTTTAAAGAAAATTTATAAATTAAATGCAATATCAGTAAAATAATCGTGACATACAAAATTATTGTGTAAAAGCTAATATTCTTAGAATTGACTACAGGAACTTCTATTTTATTTAATACTAGTTTATCATTTTCCAAAACTCGATAGACCTCGTTAAGTTCATTGAGATGTATAGGATCTATTTCTAAAGGTTTAAAATCAACGTTTGACATTGTTGAATTATTTGTATAAAATTCTAAGCATAGTAATACTGTATTCTTATAACTAGAAATTTCATTAACAAAAGTTTTTAACACTACTTCATCGATTAACACTTCACAAGAACTTTTAAGCGCTACTAAATAGCTACCGTTTATTGGAATAGTGCCTTTTACTTTTCCACACTTTTGTATAACAACTAAATTATGAGGCACCACGATGATCCATTTGTACCTCTCCAGTTTTTAAATTTTCTTTGTGGTTATCTTTACTATAGCTTTTAATATTGATGATTTTTTCGAATAGCAACATATTATGGATGTAATTAGTTCAGAAAATAGTTCGTGGGGTTCTATCATAGTATTATGAAAAATGTTTAATTTGGAAAAAGTAATAGCAACTTCGATTCATTCTAATAGATCATATAAAATCTGAAAATTTGTGACAAATTGCAAAACTAATCTTTCTAACGCAAAATAATGAAAAGTCTCTACATTGTCAATAGTTAAATTTTTTATTTCTTTTGAAATCTCCTCAATTCGAGGTCTTAGGATATATTGATTGTGAGCTAATACTTTAGCATTTTATATGGTCCTAAAAACACCTATCTTTTTTGTTTCTCTTTTTAGGATTCTTCTTAAGAACTATTTGTTCTACTTTAAATTCTGGATTACTGTATCCATTGGTATTTCTCTTATATACTACTTTCTTTTATTTTCGCCTAATTTTCATTTACTTAATTATACACATGTTCCAATTTTTCTTTATGACTATTAACGTAACCTGAATAAAAATTAGAATGTAAAAATACTTCATAGAGGGTCTCTCGAATTAGTATGCCCAAACGTCAATTCAAAGGGAGTATATTTTGTTGCACTGTGAACCGAATTATTATAACCTATTATAGCATAGTCCATTAAATTGCTTTCTTTGGGGTAAATTTCACGTAAAAGTCTTAAGTGTTCAATTAGTGTGAAATATGTTCTTTCAACTACGGAGTTGGATTCGTGATGTCCAGACGTTATAAAATGTACATTAATTTTGTGTAGTCCTAAAATTTCTTTAATTGTTGCGTTGTTAAATTCTGTTGCTTTATTTGTCACAATGGTGTAGGATATTCCGAAAGAAGTAAAATATTTAAGTGTTTAACTAATATTTATTGCCGTTTTTCTACTTATAAAAAGAGCTTGAGTTAGTTTTGTAAAAGCATCCACTAATGTTAAATAATTTTTTCCATCAAAAGTAAATACGTGCATATGTACAACTTCGAATGTTTTTTGCCATTTCAGTGAATTATTGAGGTGTATGAGGTCTGTCTAGCGTATTTATTTCTTTGGCACAATGTACACAATGTACAATGTACTATGTAGTAAAGTTAGTTATACTAGTTTTCATATTTTCCAGTAATAATTTTATTTAAGTCTTTCATAGGTCTCATTTATTCCTCTGTCAGTCGTTTTACCTTCGCGGTAGTTTCTAATTACTATTGTCTGCTCTTCAATGACTGTAAGTGTATTAATCAATTTGGTACATTCAATCAACTTCAATTCATTTCCAGAAAAATGCCGTCGATATGTGGCATTGAAGTCATTATACAATTTGTCTTTGTTGAAATGTAAATAATAAGTGTTACTAGGGTCTGTATACTGAATCAGGAAATCGAAAATAAAATTATCATTATCAATTTCTGAAATTTTGACTTTTATAATTGTGGGGTCGCTTTCATTTTCTAAGGTTACATCTGTCTTGTAATACAAATTCGTGTAAACTAAAATCTGACATGGTATGTTATTTATAATTTCGTCTAAAATAGCAATTCCTTGATTCGTGTTTCTATTAGAGTTAGAGTATTGAGTAGATATGTTGTCATCATCAGGAATATGTATTGTCCGCGCAGGTTCAGGAGTGTTTAATTGAGGTTCGTCAAGTAATTCTGTTTCAAGTTGATTTTCGTATTGCAATACTTGATCTAGACCTTTTAAAAATTCTGCTATATAGTTATCTATGTCACCTGGATTATTTGCAAGAGATCCTGTTTCTAAAGTACTGACTGGTCTACAGAATAAACAATCGACATTAGTGCAGTGACAAAAGTGATTTGGTTGATACAACCAACTCGTTGTTTTGAAAAGTAATGCATTTGATCAAGTATTTTTTAGTCGTTCTAAACGAAACTATATTCATTGTAGATTGTTAAACTAACTACAAAAATTAGTTGACTTAAATTTGTATGCTTCAACGCATAATAACGGTTGGTTAATAAAAGAATACAAAAGTCAGTTTCATTGAACAATAATCGTATTTAATACAAACTAATATTGCCTACAAATTTCATATTTTAGTCCAATACTATTTTGATGTTGAAAAAAAATCCATTTTAGTTAAATGAATGGTGGAAGAAGTGTCAAATGAACACGTTTTGTAACAAATTTAACATTGAAACAAACGTACTATAGCTTGTTGATTTAAATAAACTACGATGCGAAATCAAACGTCGTGGTTATTTGTTGAACCCAACCGTTTTTAGTAAGTGTCCGATACTGCGTATTGGATGTACGGCGCGCACATTATATCTTTAATATACTGCTACCCTTCGACTGCGATACATCAACATGGCGTCAAGCGTTACTTCGCATTGTTTATTGTGTTAGTTTCCATAAAAGCATTTCAACCAACTAAAAAAATACATGAAAGATAAATTTGGTATGCTGTACTATGTTCAAACAAAATCTTTTCGTCTGAAAACACGTAAGTACCTTCTTATAAATTGGACTCATGGCCCATAACTAAATGCCGTTGTTTTAGCATTCCACTATATAAGCGAACGTCTAAGTTCAAAGACCCATGGCAACCTCACGGAATAAACACACTTTTCAATAATCAGTATCGGTTTTATAAAATGCAAGTGGAAGCTAAACTAAAACTATGCACCATGAACTAGAGTTAATGTAACATTCAAGGTGATTTGATTCGATATCCAACTCGATAATGTGACAGAATGAAGTTATTTTAAATCAATTTTTTAAATCTGTTAGGATGAACAAACTCATGTGTTGATTGCCAAGTTGAATTAAAAAAATTGATTAAAATAACTTCATTAAGTCGGAATCAATCAAGCTGGATATTGAATCAAACCACCATGGATGTTTAAACTAATTCTATTTCTAAACAATGTACCACGCAAAGAAATAATTGATTTGACAGTTTGTAACAATTACGATTTTCTGTTATTCAAATATACAATTTTATTCAATACACCTTGTCAATAAATATTAAATTTCTATTGAAACCTTTTATTATGAATTCATACATAGTACGCCATCTACATTAGAATAGCCCAAGTAAACTTTAAGTGAACTTCTATTTGCTTGTATCTTGATTTAATATCCTCCTTCCCGGCGCATGCTTAAATAGCTAACTTTGCCTCGTGGAAAAAGCCATTTTGATATCAGATGTAGTCCGAATACCAGTATTATCCAGGGCCTGCAGGTTTTTAACTAAACATGCCGCCCCAACGAAGAGTCAAGTGGAGTCAACGAATTCCATAAGTTTAGTTTTGATGGCAGCATCGACCTAAGATGGTTGTAAATATATTTTTTTACGGTAAGAAAATATTTCGCAAGCGTACCTCAAAATTCTATTCTCTCGTTTGATTTCAGCGCAAGTTTTTTTTATTACTTTAGAGTTTTAAGGATTAAAATACTAATTATTGAATATGGAGAAATTTCATTCCGAGTTTTAAAATGTTAAATTCAAGTTACACGTTATTAAGCAATGGAAATTAAGTATTATAAAAAAAACAATCGTTAACCATAAAGCAAGCACGAGACTGGAAGGCCGCTTCAATTGTTGCTAGGCAGGAAAGTGAAAACCCCACACGGGATTGGTTTGTATGAAGGTCAACTCCGGACCCCCGCGTCAGCCACGTTCAACTGTAAGAGTAGAGACGCAGATGCTTAAAAAAAGATCTTTAAAAGAAAGAAAACCGGCCGACAAACGGATAGCAGCGGTGAGTCATCCTCCATTTTTATACCTATACTATTTCGAAAGAACTTTCATTTAAAAAACACAAATAATTTTCGAAGAAGCTATACATAAGTTTGTTTAAAATTAATTCTTGATATTTTTGCAAAAGTTCATAGATCAATTAATTTGTTTCAAGCAAAATTTAGTTAGAAAATTTAGTATTTGGATAAGGCATAATTGACCTTAATATATTCAAGGTATTTTTGTAAGATTATGTTTAAAGTTACAGAGTTGTAGTAGAAGGTTTGCTTTACAAAACATATGATATGATAAGAATTGTTTGCCGAAGTATTGGGTAAAACTCATTGAGTTAGTACACCTGAAGTATAGTACAATATGGACAATAAGCATTTTTCTTTGACCTTTGATTTTATTAAAGATAACTATTAAAACTATAGAGCTATAACCTGCAAAATTCTTTTTAACATATTTAATTTGTTTCTTGTACACTAAACAGGATCCTATTCTAGTAGCATGAAATCACTGTAACATAAAATGAAAGTCATATATTTCTTGTGAAGAACTGAAGTAATTTATGTAATTATATAAAAAAAAAATCATTCCACGAATGCTTAGGGATTTATATTAGACCGTAATAACGGATCTGTTTCGAAAGTCTCCATATAGGTAAGTTTATATAAACGATGTATATATACATTTTTTTAAGAAATCAATAAAAAAAAAATCTTAAGTTGTCATAAAATTTCCTTTCTTTAAAGTCAGCAGTAATTGTCCTACAGAAGCAAACAGTTTACCAATATGAAATGGTAGTAATGAAGAAAGGTATTTTTGGTGTTAAAGTTAAAAGTTTTTTTTGAAAGTATAATTTTGACTAGTGGATTTATTTATAATTTTTTTGTGATAAAGTGACTAGGCTCTAATGAAGCCCTAGTTTGAACAGGTTTAGGTGTGGTTAAATTTTCAGATAGCACGAGATCGTCGTTCCCATTCCAGATTGCAGAGACCAAAGTAAGTATTTTTGTTTATGTTGCTCGTCGTAAATTCTTTTCTTTCGAAGATTTCCGTATCTGATCTTCGAATAGTTTCTTATCAAACACTCATTAAGATACGGTGGCGTCCAATAAAAATTTCTTTCGTTTTATCGTATACCATCCTACGACCCTAGCTCATAGCTCTGCCCTAAGCTGAAGAAGTTTAGCTGGCTGGAAGATCTCTTTAGAGGGACGCTTTTTTCTGAAAGCCATTCAACATCCTTTTTACCCTGGGCTTGACCATCAAACAGGAACCCCTCATAATCTAACCAGGCTCTGCCGCCTGTATGGTAGAGCAGACATACTATTTTCTTTAAGAAAAACTATAGTTTACAAGTTAAATGTTTTAATTGAACACAAGAAAAGTTTGATTAAACTAAAAATGTTATTACTTCAACCCTTATTAGCCACTTAGCTTAATAATTATTAACTGTGCTCAACATATGAGTTAGTTAAATCAATGTACACTGAATTTTAAACCAATAACGCTTTTTGGTTAGTGGAAAAATTTGAATGTTTTAATGCTGCAAACCCTTTCAAGTATTAAATTCGTGCTTTGATAAAATTAATGTGTATTTGCTTCGATGACTTTTATTTGTAAGTGGGATATTCAACGTGTTGATTTAACATAACAGTTTATTTGATAGAAGTATTAAATAATTCAATTCAAACCCACAAGTATTTGAAGGAACTTTACCTAACATTCAAGTTACATTAATGACCATTTAAGTAAATGCCATAATTATTGAGGTACAAATTTAGGTTTGTTTGCTTCAAAATCGGTTTTGCAAAATTTTATTATGTTCTATTTAATGCATGTAGATCATTGTTTATATACAAAACAAAATTCTAATTGAATCAACTAATTTTAAGTTGAAGCAACAAAATCCTTTTCTCAGTGTGTTACATTTTCCTTTGATATATATATATATATATATATATATATATATATATATAAAACTTTTGGCCAAATAAATATGGTCAAAAATGTTTGCATGTCCAAACAATTGCAAGCAGTTCCTTTTCGATTGTTGAATATTTTGTCTCGGTTTCATTTAGTGTTCTAAATGCGTACGCTTTTGGTCGGTCATTGGGTACAGTTCCTTGTGATAACATTGCTCCAATCGCATAGTTACTCGCGTCTGTTGTCAAAATTAATTTTTTACTAAAATCGGGATACTGAAGTACGGGGCTGTTGATCAAAATATCTTTGCAAGTTCTAAAGTTGTCTAGAAAATCTTTGTCGTGTATTACTTTGGCATTCTTCATTAAGCATTTCGTCATGGATTTCGTAATTTTAGCAAAGTCTTTTATGAAACGTCTGTAGTAACCTAATAGTTCAAGAAAACTTTTGATTTCAGTGTTCGTGGTAAAGGAAAATTTTTTACGGCTGTTATTTTGTCTAGGTTTGGTTTTACTCCTGTTGGGGTAATTATATGTCCTAAATACATTACTGTTTTTTGTAAGAATTCTGATTTGTCTAACTATATTTTTAAATTATTTTGTCTGAATCTGTGAAAAACTACCTTTCAATTGTTTTAAGTGTTCTTGAAGAGATGAGCTGAACACAAGACAATTGTCAAGATACATTATACACGATTGATCCGTCAATCCGCATAAAACTCTATCCATCCAGCTAAATCTAGGGCCGTGAAATAATTTGCTCAGCCTAGCCTGTTTAAAATTTCATTAATAATAGGTAATGGGTATTTGTCAGGAATTGTTTCGGAATTTAATTTTTTATAATTTACTACAAGTCTCCATTTACGTTTACCAGATGCGTCAATCTTTTTCTCTACTATCCAAATTGGGGAAGACCAAGGTGAAACACTGTCTTCAATTATGCCCTGATCTAACATTTTTTTTATTTGTGATTTAGCTTCATTACGGTGGGAATCGTTCTTCAAATTTATCTTATGTTTAATTTCACTAGTAAAACTGAGGGGAATTCCTTCACAATAAAAAATATCACGGTATTCTAAACACAATTTCCTTATAGCTTCTTTTTCTTACTTATTGGAGTGATCAAGTCGAAGATCTTTCAAATTTCCTTTTAATTTATCTTCATATAGTTCGGTTATTTCTAGGCTTGTTCCAATTATCAATAAAATTTACATCAATAATGTTTATAAGTTCGATTTCGAAAAGTTGAGAAATAGAATTTTTAACGGGATATTCATTAATATTTGTGACTACAATGGTTGCACAATTTTCAATAACACTAACCAAAGTTTTTTGTGTTTCAAGTCCATTTCCAAAATGTGTGTGGTTTAATATTCCAATTCCATTACGTATTTGTACTGGGATTTTTATGATTTGTCTGCAATGCTCGGTTACAATTATCAAATAATTTGTGAATTGATTGTTTTGCATTTCTGATTCAAAATTCACAATAATAGGAATAGTCGCATGCGCGGTTATTATTTGTTTCTAACTTAAATTAACGTTAGCGTCCAATTGTCGAAGTAAATCGATTCCAATTAAACCTTGAAAATTACTACTAAATTTAAAGAGGAAAAATTTATAATAACCTTTCATTTTATAGATTTGAAAAAGTGGTATACATGCTACTTCATTATGATAAGTTATGTTAAGTGCAGTCTGAATATTGAAAAACTCTGGATAAATGAAATTCGCATAAAATTTATGTGCTATTTCAGGATCAATTAAACTATAAGTACTACCAATATCGAATAAAAATCTAGCATTAATTTCGGGAATAACAATAAATGGTAAATCTTGGGTGAATGAGTTTACATATATCATCTCTCGTTGTTCCGAGGCATAGCCTGTAGAAAATTTTATTACGATTAACATTGTAGTTTATATTCTCACACGTGTTATCTGAAGACTGAATATTATTTCTATAGGCGTTATGTAGTGGCTGAATTTGATTTGTGTCGTTTGTTTCCAAGAAATGGACGGAGTCATTGCTATCACAATAAGCATTACAGTTTGCAGTATCTACATTATTCTTACGTCCTATAAAATAAGGGTCATTGCAGTTTGAACTATTTATATTCTGATTGTATAACCTTTGAGATTAAAACTAGTGTTCAATAGTTATATTTTCGGAAAATGTGTCCATCTGTTCGTCTTTATTAAAATTGGATGTGTTATTTGAGCGAACTTAAGCAAATCCTTGAAATGAATTTGTAAAATTTTGTTTATTATTAAATGGTGTATTTTGCATACCAAACCTGTTATTAAAATGGGAACTTGGATTATATGTTCTCTGATGGTCACAGGGGTATAAAATCTGTCAGAGTTTATGTTTTTAAAATGAGGCCTTTGCGTTTGAAACTGCAAATATTAAGGTTGGATGTTTTGGGATGTATTTGGGTATCTATAATTAAAATTGTTAAAATTTTGTCTGAATGAAATGTTAGTGATTTGTATATCTACTAGGCGCCATTCTTGAAATGAGTCTGAAATTTGAATTTAAGTTACTATTTCTCTGTGTTGAATATAAGAAATTTTCTTCTTCGATAACTAGTCCCATAGCCTGCTCTAAACTAGTAGGGTTACGTAGTCTAATATTCATTTGAATGGTTACCGGCAAACTGCAGATATATGTTTTAAGCACAAGGTTATCATAACTTTTAAGTCCAATAATACGCTCTTCGGTTGAAATGGTCAATGAATTTAATTTTGCAATTATTAAACTCCTTGCATCTTGGTAACGCATTCCAAAATTATATGGCGTCTCATGATTATTTGGTTTTAAACTTATTAAGTCTTGAATAAGACAATCTGTATAGCGCTGATCTCCAAAAGATAAATTTAACAAGTTTTTGTTTTCGTTACAATTTTTTAACTCTATGCGTGAACCTATTAATATCTTAGCTCTACCTATCAATTTACCTATAATAGCCCTAAGTAAGAAACTGTTTAATTGAATATTTGTTTGACTAACGAATATCTATAACAACAATGTTTTCAACTTGCAGAATGTTCCTCATGGTATCCAACAAGGCTCTGTGCTGGGGGGGCCTCTGCTTTTCCTATGCTTTATTAACGTTTTTCCTTCAACTTGTGGCTTGGAGAATGTGATACTTTATGCAGATGACACCACTGTCTATTACCAACATAAAGACATGAAGCAGCTTCTGCAGAAGAGCAATGTCTGTTCGAGCACCATCCAAAACTGGTTTATCCATAATAAATTAACTTTAAACAATGATAAATCTGAAAAGATTTTATTTTCTTTAAAAAATACTATTGAATGGGAGAAGCACAGTGTTAAATATCTTGGGGTTCATTTTGATGACACCTTAAGTTGAGAGACACATTGTAATTTTCTTGCCAAATCTCATTAGATGTGTTGAAAACAGTTTACTTTGCCTTCTTTCATTCCAGTGTTGCTTCTGCGATCATTGCATGGGGTCATTCACCCGCAAGCAATCGAATTTTTGGCTTGCAACGCAGAGTTATTCGTGTTATAGCTAATATTGCTTACCATGAAGATTGTCGTACTTATTTTATGAGGTACAACATTTTAACTGTGCCTTGCATCTACATATTAGAATGTTTACTGTATGTTAAGAAAAATGAAGCCCTCTATAATCGACACAATGATATCCACTCATTTGATACCCGCAGTAAAATTAATCTAGTGGTGCCATATCAGCGGATTGAAAGAAGTAGGTCAGGAACAAATTACTTTGGGAGTATGTTATTTAACTCATTGAGTGTGAATGTAAGAAATCTTCGAATATTAAAATTTAAAAAATATATAAAAAATTTGCTCTTAAAATATGCTTTTTATAGCATCAAGGAGTTTCTTGATCGAACTAAATCTATAGAGGCTTACATAGATTCCTGAAATATAAATATAAATTCTGTTAATTTAAATTTTGTTAATTAAGCTCTAAATGGTTCTTAATTATAATTGTTATCTAAAAATGTGTAAAACTGACAATATACGATTCACTATTGTGACCTATGTATGTACATTTATAAATAAAAAAATAAAAATAAATAAATAAACCTTAATTACATTCCCACAATTTTCGATGAATATTGTCAAGGTATGAGGGTTTCCATCGTAAGGGAGAATGGAATCTAAATGTAATTTCAACAATTGATAATTTGTTTGACCAGTTGCCATGTTTGAATTAATTAAGTTATCTAAATTAACCCTTGAATTATTTTCTAAAATATCTGTGTTCGTGTTATTCGAACTTGCTTCTAAACTTTCCTCATTACTTTTTCTAAAACGTTCTAGTAAGACTGTTAAGTTGCTTATAACACAATCGATTATCAATCGAAAATCAATTCTAAAATATCAGAAAAAGAAATTCAAAATTTGCTTACATTAATATTATGCTTTGTGTCTGTATAATTTCTTTTCTTAATCTAAGTACGCTGGTAAAACGATGTTGTTCCTTCCAAAGTTGGGCTGGCGTCTGGATTGGACGATCTTGTTCCTTCTCCAAACTGCTAAAAAATCTTTATTTATAGTGTTCGAAAGCACTCAGTTTTCGTAAGAGACGATATTGACGATATTCATTCGTTATAAGTTTATCACTTTCGAGGTTCTCTATTTTGGCTAATCGTTAAAACGAAAAATTTTCGGAGATTCGAAAATTTCCAAAATGCTATCCGATGCGCCAAAAACGATTTTTTAAAAGAATTTTTATTAGCATGAGTACATTACATCACTAAAAGCGTACATATTCTGCTTCTTAAATCTAGCGCTCCTATATTTATACTGTTTCCTATCTAATGCATTTGAAATACGTAACTCGCAACACAAATTGAAGGCACTCATTCTTCTAAACTTTAAAATTTTCACCTAACATATTCAAATCAAATATATCAAACATTAATAAATCAAAGTCATCTTCAATTTATGTCATAAATGTCAAACTCGAAATTTTTATTATTTTGACAAGAATCCTAGGTCATGGATCAAAATGTAAATCAAGACGACTTTAAGAGCTATTATATTGTGTTTACAAAAATCTTGTGTAGGCGTTTATAAAAAAGCATAGTATTAAGACTGTGATATCCACAAAGTAAATATTTACCATTTTAACACGTTATAGAAATAAACTATTCATATGTTATTAACTAAAATTTCAATATACAAAGTTTAGTATTTTTCTTGTTCCAACTTGCCTTTGATTTCTAATTTTTAAATCACAAGTCTTTTGCAAACTCCACAGCCACTAAAGACCAATGCTAGCTCTGCCAAAGTATATTTGTTTTATACTTTGTAGTACACCTACTCTTTATATCTCACAGGAAAAGGGGTTGGTGCTAGATAGAAAACCAATGAGACAGGACGAATATATTATACTTTATTGCGTAACCAATTATATGGTTGTTAATAAGTGTTTCAATCACTTTAGAGAGTTGATAATAATGAAATAGTATGACAGATTTTCAGTGCATGTACCACCCTTATGGATCAGAACAGCAATTGAGGCACGATGAAAAAATGCCACTAGTGAAGAATTCATTTATTAGATTAGTGAGATACTTTAGGATAGTCACCAGTAATTTCAGTAATATATTTGCAGGAAGATTATCGTCAGCACTCTTTTTATTTAAAAAAAAAAAATTAAGATGCTAATGACTTTCATTGGATCTGATCTGTTCGCAAGATTATGCAGAAATGAGAGTTGGCATTGGTGTTATTTCTAGTGTGTTCGATAGCAACCAAGCAGTTTAAGTCATTATTTATAGTTAACAAAATTGCAACAGTTCCAAAATAAGTATTTAACTTATTAGCAATAACACCCTAGTAGGGTATAATTGGGGCTCCTGGGCCCACATTTCCTCCAGAATCCCACATTTCCTCACACATCTGGACCAAATTTACATGTAAATTCCCATAAGGAGGAAATGTGGGAGATGAATCTCCTCCTGCTCTCCGCCTTGCTCTCCGCCTTGCTCGGACACCCCCCAACCATTTTGATTAAGTCACACCCGCATTCTTTCCACCCGCGAGATAAATCTTTCTCCACATTTCCACCCACGAGATAAATGTACTTTGTTTGGTATCAATTAATATTAGAATTTTCTCAGCTACCCAAATCTCTTTAAATTTTTCACATAGCACCATCCCCCCAGAGAGCTACCCCCATTTTAAGATTTCTTACATGTAGCGACTTTTGAGCGTTCTTATAAATTTTTTATACATGCAATACATCTTGTTAGTCTAGAATTTTTTGTAGAATCCGAATCTGTAAACAGATTTAAAATAGGCCACGCCCTGCAAAGTTATACCCTTTAAAGTCTGGAACCTCTAAATTTTGCTCTTTGCTCTATAAGCAAACCTAACAAATAGTTTTCTTCGTCTATCCATTGCATCTTTCGAGATAAACCTATCTTGTTTGGTATCAATTAATATTAGAATTTTCTCAGCTACCCGAATTTCTAGGAATTTTTTAGATTGCACCATCCCCAAGGGGGCTACCCCCATTTTAAGATTTCTTACATGTAGCGACTTTTAAGCGTTCTTATAAATTTTTTTAGTCATGCGATACATTAAATTAGCTTAGAATTTTACGCAGAATTCGAATCTGTAAACAGATTTGAAATCGGACCACGCCCTGCAAAGTTACACATATACCCTCTGCGAGATAAATCTTTCTCCACATTTCCACCCACGAGATAAATGTACTTTGTTTGGTATCAATTAATATTAGAATTTTCTCAGCTACCCAAATCTCTTTAAATTTTTCACATAGCACCATCCCCCAGAGAGCTACCCCCATTTTAAGATTTCTTACCTGTAGCGACTTTTGAGCGTTCTTATAAATTTTTTATACATGCAATACATCTTGTTAGTCTAGAATTTTATGTAGAATCCGAATCTGTAAACAGATTTAAAATAGGCCACCCTTACCATTTTACACACACCCTCTAAATTATAAATTTCCTGCGGCTCATACATAAAAGAAAATCTAAAAACAATTCTTAAAACTTTTTATTACAAACAATTTTTACTAATTCAGTTTAAATTTGTAAACCACATTTCTAAATACATATTTACAATTTTTATTCTTAACCTAGAGCTCATATCGGCTTATACTTATTAATATTTATTTCTAAATAGAGCACCTTTTCCAAAGACCAACCGGACCCGCATGTTTCAAATTCCTCTGATTTTGTTCTTATGGTTTCGCTTAAGACCTCGTACATATTTTCCAGATTACTAGAAGACGTTATAACCACATTTTTGTGTTAAAGGATTTCACATCGGTAGCCTCTTCCCCATTTTGATGTAAACGCCGTAGAGTTCGCAATAGACTTTTACTGCTGTATGTTGTATTCTTTTTCATTTATTAATCGAATAAATCGCTCTTTCTGCTTCCAAAGAAACTCGGCATCCCATCGTCGACACTGGCGTTCTTTATGCGATAGCTAGCCATACGGTTGTTAAACGCAGTGCTAACCATTTCTACACCATCGTCGCTAGTAGCGGTAACTGATGCGTTTTATGTCTGTTGCTCCTTAAATGTGCGGCATACGTAGTTTTTCCATTTCGAAATCGCATACTTTACACATAATTCGTGGTTGTTTCGTACAAGACCCTTTAACAGCTGGCGGAGCTGAACGTTTACGGCTTAATGACATGCCGTGCTGTTTTCCTTGTGTCGCTGTAAGTTGCCCATTCTCGTAAAAGCGAAACCGCAAGTCCCACAGTTTAAGTACTTTGCTGAGGACGGATGTATAAGCAACCCTGGGTGATGTTTCACCACGACATTTGTTCTGGTGCCGTTTGAGAGCATTTTTCCAGGTATAGGAAGCACCGCAAGAGTTGCATTTAAAACGTTTGCAGATACCATTTTAGTACAAAACAAAATCCGCACTATAGCACTTTGGTTAAACTTGTAAGCGAACTAACTTATAACTAAAGAGTTTACTCTTGCGCACCTGCTTTATGTACCCTATAGAATGCAAACCGAAGGTTTCCGAAGACACCCGAACGAAGTTGAGGATTCAGCGGGGGACTAAATGAGGTCATAATCCTTGCTGCTCGTCCAATACATTTAGCGCCAATGCATGCACCTGGTTCGCATCGTCGATGGTGCGAATGCCGTTAGTAGAAACATCGGAAACGTCTTCCATGTTATACGGATCGCGTGCATATTAAAAATCCAAAAGGGTGATAGCACACGCACACAAATTGTGTGCAAGTTCTGCTGTAGAAGATGCAGTGCTACTATAACCATAAACTTAATAAAAACACTTTAAACCATTACTAAGGAAATACCAACTTGTTGTCTACAGGATACTTACTAATAAAGTAATTTAATTTAAAATAACTTCTACGTCATATTTTAGGAAATGGTGGGCTTGAATATTTTCTAAATGAATCACCGAGCGAAAGTATATGCTTAGCAGTATTAAAATTAACCATTAATTTCCCATTTTTACGACCGTGGTTAATTATAGATTAAAATTTAATTTGTGCAGGTTCGAGCTACGCGTAAACTAACATATTGTATAGCAACAATGCGCTGTATAATACATGCATACCCCTTCGCCGCGCTACTGCTATTCTTGTAATTGCTAGAAAAAAGTCACTCTCCTTTTTACTGTTAGGACCGATGCAAGCACCATTTTTTTTTATACTTTCTATAGCACATCGCGCACTTTTTCGTCTGATGATTAAATTTTGCTTCTGTAGGCTTTTACACTTTCGCATAGCGGTCGGCCGCACGTAATGATTTCTAGAACCGGTAAGTACTTGATATCGTCCAAATATAGAATTAGATGCTCGATGTCTGTCAACTTCCAATTCCCTCGTAAAAGGTAGAAAAAACTCAGTCAATCATCCATCTAACTTAAACTTCGACCCGCTCCTGTTTTGATAATTTACAAACATTTTTCAAACGACAATAGGCCGAGAATTTTTAAACCTCCGAGGGATCTTTAAGTCGTGATCAATTACACATCCGAGCTACGCGTAAACTAACATATTTTGTAGCAACTGTGCACTGTATAATACATGCATACCCTTCTCTGCGCTACTGCTATTCTTGTAGTTGCTTGAAAAGTCAGTCGCCCTTTTACGGTAGGGCCGCTAAAAGCACCATTCCATACTTTCTTTATAAGTGTAGCACATCGCGCACTTTTTGTCGGATAATTAAATTTTTGTTTATGTAGGCCTTTACACTTTCGCTTATTTAAACATCTAATACAATTTATTAACCACTTTCGATTATTCTAACGGAGACCACCATACATCCCGCCGCACCGTTCTTTTTGAATCCAACGATCCTATGGGCTTCCACGCACTAACACCTGACGTATCTTTCCTACTATTTGTTAAACAAAAACTACCGGCATCGCTATTATGGATGTATGCAGATGTTTATGGATGTGTACGAGAGTATGTAACCATATACATTAACCAGTCTAAGCTATTTTATTTAGTCCACGGAAACTACTATTTTTCTAAACCATAATTAATAATCGTCTTTATAGGTTCCACATTTCTACCGTTACCCAATGACTGGTGCTACGTACATGGAAACTTTAATTTCTTATTGGAGAGAATTCTTATTCTCCCGCGCACTGCTGCGTAGTTGCATGCCTACCCCTTTTTGAGGTATATGCTCGTTATAGGTCGTAAGACCCTCGGTTTTACTTAACTACAATTCGTGAAACCCTTTAATCTTTTAATCGTATCTTTCTCGCCTACAATACAGTAGGACTTAACATTACTACCAACAAATTCTAATACTGGACCCCCATTAAATACGTCTTTAATTTTTCCTACAACTTTTTTTGTTGACAAGTGTTATATTGTATTTATTATACGCAGGGTAGTCACTCTTTTAAGATAAATATATTTTGCTAGGTATCAACTAATATTAAATTTTCTAGGGACCCCAAATCTGTAAATAGATTTTAAATAGGACCACCCCATACAAAGTTATGCGTTTTAAAGACCCAAATCACTAATTTTGCTCATCTTTATTTAACACCATTTTAAAACCTTTTTCGCTACCGAGACATATGCCTTAGCCAACCATCTCCCGAGAAATCTAAAACCGCCGTGTCCCGCGAATACCACGTGGAGATAACACGTATACTCTGTCAACCAGGATAGAAGCCGGAAGGATTTGGAAGGTGGGAGAAGAACTTAAAATTATGGAATCTTAAAACTAATATATACAATAGATTTACAAAATCCATACAAATATAAACAACTATCTTATATCTTTACACCCCATGCGTAGATTGTTGTACTATTAGGAATGATGTACCTTTTGTCATCTTCCCTCGATAAACTAATTTTATTAATAAACTGTGTATGCAAATCGTATTCTTTTACTCCGGTTACATACGCAGGCAAGTACTCGATACCATCCAAATAAAGAATTGGATGCTTGGTGACTGTTAACATCCGCTTCCCTCGTGTACGCCCAGACACATCCCAGCCCATGAGCACCCCTGCGCATGCACACCCCTGCCCATGCGCACCCCTGCGCGTACGCACCCTGCCCATGCTCGCTGCCCATGCGCACCCCTCTCTATGCGAGTGCTATTTCGGGGTAACGTCACAGCCTTTTATAAATAAAGAACAATGTTATTTATATACTATTATAAAATGTTTATTCTGACATTATACATAACAAAATTAAAAAATATTTAATGCCAAGCATGGAGTCATTTAAACTTAATTTTAATACAAAGTTATACACAGAAGACAGTCCTTTCTTTATGTTTGTTTGCAGTGGTTTTAATTTTATCTAATTTTATTCGCAGCTTAAAATTTAAATCGACACCCAAGTCCTCTATCTCCTTTTCTAACCAATAGTTTGATACATAAAGACCGTCTAGGTTTTCGAATTGTAAAATGTACCGAAGTTTGCCTCTATATTTAAAGTTTTTGATTCCGCCGACAACCAGATCCATTCCTTCGTGTAATTCTTGCAGCTTGTGACAATCTTTTAACCGCAGCTTTCCCACTATATCCTGCATACGTATCTTGTTAGCTTGATCGACTTCTTCTTGTCGGTATTGGAGGAAATCCATTTTCACCCACACACCGTTGTCTAGTTGCATATCCACCACTTTTGGGAATATATGGTTGTTATAGGTTGTAAGACCCTCGGTTTTAAATGATCCGAAAGGTTCTTTACTAGGCAAATATACAATGTTTAGCGGAACCTCTTCGCGTGTGGTGTACGCCAAGGTTACAAAACCCGCATTCCTTAGTTCGTCTTTGTTATCTGCCATTTTGATAAATACGTTTTTAGAATAACCTTTTAAAAAGTATACGGATTTAGTACCATCCTTTTCTGCAAGAACACCTACATAACTAAAAGAGTCTTTCTTACTAACCGCAAATGCATACAGCTTGTACAACCCGGATGTATCTAAGTCAGTCCATCGACACATAAAATAATCTTTTAATTCTTCCTCATTTTCTCTAATAAGATGTTCTTTGTCTAACACATCTTTGTATTGTTCACGTATTGTCGCAGTGTTTTCCATGTAGTCCAATTTTCGCCTTTTGCATCCATTTCTCTCTAATTCCAGCTGTCTTTTCCTTCCACTTACAGCGTATGACATGCATAATGGGACAATTTCCTTTAGCGTAAACGGATAGAGTTTACTACCAATATTTGCGCGTTGTCGTACAACCTCTGGGCGAATGTTAGGTGTATTTATCAATCCCAATTCCGAAATGACTATTTCTTTTGGAATTGTAGAATATGGTGTTGCAGATTGTGTAAAATATGTACTACCTGCTTTAATGTAGCACTTGTGTAAGATTTTATTTTATCTTGGCTGTCTTCCTCCTCTACTATCTCCAAATAATTTACGGGTAAATAGTTAAAACTAAAAGCCGATAGCACATACTTTATCAATGTTTCCTTTCTTTTGGTTTTCGGACAACTTAATTTGCAAGCCCGTCAATTTCTTTGTATTACCATTACCCCAATACACGTACTGTAGCAGGTTATTATACACTAAACAGCAGCTATTTTGTAGCTTGCCCGATAGCTTACTCCACATTTTGGCAAGTGGTACCGAGTACATTGGCGCCTTTAGAAAGTATAACTTACTATCTTCCAATAACGTTAAACAGTCTTTTAAGGGATTATACACCCGTTCCGCACTGACATAGCTTCCAATTGCACAATTGTATATTGTCGCTTCCAATCGCGTAATACCATGTTCTTTAGCCAAAGTAGACGCAAATGTTTCCCTTAAACGTACATCTGGACAACATAAAAAATCTAGTATATGATTGCCTAGTTGTTTATTAACACCAGGACTTGTTATCTGACACACAAATTTGTTGTATATCTTAATTCTTGCATTGGTTGTTAGCCATGTTAAACAATCAATTCCTACAGTTTTATCGTTGTCAACTATAATATTACACTTTTCTTCGTATTCGCCCTTATAGCAAAAGTTATGGTTTGCAGTTAAATAATTACACATCTCCATCTTGCTAAATATACCCGCAAAATCTTGGGTTACATCCATGTCAAAAAGATAGAAATAATCTTTTTCGAGTTCATCTAATATATCTGGTAGTTCCTCCAATAAAGTTTCCAACTTAACATCTGCTAGTTCCACTTTGTATGGAACACATATAGGATTTTGGAATTTTTTTATTAATGCATTCGAGGTCTTCTTTTCCGATAATTTCTTTTACTCTCTGACCATCTTGTTAGTGCTTTCCAGAGAAAACGGGAGCTTAGCTTTAACACCATGCCTAGCGGAAACAAATCGGTCAAACTTTCTTCGTAGATAGCTGTTAAATGCACCACAAATTTCTTTTTAGGATGAACATCCTTTTGCTTGCAGATGTTTGCTCGGCGTCAGAAAAGTCGCAAATTTTAACCAACATTATATTGTCACAAAATGGTTCTGTAATTGGTGTGTGTAGTCCACCAGTCAGTTTCTGTTCGCCTTCGACATAACAAATATAACCAATATCTGTTACCAGATTATTGTTGCACATATTTTCTGTCAACAGCCATAATCCAAATCGCTCATTTGTCGGTTTCACTTTATTCCCAAGAAGTTGAGAAACGTTAATCACCTTGGAGACGCTCATGTTTACCGTTCTAGCTACTATCGAATACTAAATTGAATACGAAAAAATTGTTCTCTTATGTATTCTACAGAGTGGGGACGTATATTGCCGAAGATAGTCGAATATGTTGTTATCCGACCTAAGCCGACAGGGATGCTCTACCTATAACTAAACTGTCAAAACAAATAAAAGTGTCCTACACGCATACATTTGATAGATTAATAGACTCCTCTACGAGCCTCACCTAGTCTAATAAACAAAAAAATTTCATCATCACTAACCTCAAAAAATATAATGCAAAAATACTAGAGCGACAAACTCACCTCGAGTCTCGTCTAGACTTATGTACTGTTAAGCGACTAACTCTTCACGAGTCTCGTCTAGACTAACGCACTGCTGATCGACCAACTACAATGACAAGTCTCGCCTATACTAATCAGAACTAAACATGCTGCGTTGCAATTCTGATAAAAATCAAAAATTGCTAGCAAAACAAAACCATGTATACTGCAACATTGTAATCCCCAAACGTTGTAACGACAGTAAAATTTAATGTACCAATTTAACAAAACATAACCTCATATCTCGAGAAATCAAATAGACATCCAAGTTTGTTAACTTCCTTTACTAATAAGCGAGCCATCACTTTTCTCTTATTTGTTACCAGTCTACTACTTTCTACCTTTCTAATCCTAAGCTCATATTTCAACTTTAATACTTCCCGAATGTAAAATATAGAAATCTAATCAACTTAACCTCAACCAAATTGTCAAAACTCATTCAATCTCAAAAAAATTGAAAAATTTAACATAGTGAATAACCTCTACAGGTCTGAACCATTATAAAAATATAAACTCATCCACACTTACTATTACTTTAATTGAACCGTCTGCCATAGACATACCTCGGCGATCAGTATAAAACACTTTTAACTTTAATTCTTCTAATATAGGTAGGACCAAAGTGTCTATTACAGTGGTGGTACATCCAGAATCCAACAACCCACAAATATTTTTACTAAATAACTGCACTGCAATATACGTGTGTTGTTTTTGTTGTAGCTCAAAAAAATTAACAACAGTGTAAGACTGTTTTCTTAATTAAATCATTAATACAATTTATTATAAGCATAATGACACGAGTAAATATTTTATTACGTATGACACTAGTTGTCATTTTTGTTGTAACATATGATTATTTGCATGGTCGGTTGGGGTGTGTTCCAAATCGTGAAATTGAGATACGCAAGACCTCCCTCCCAAAAAAAGAAAAAAAATAGTCTAACAGGAGGAACAATTTTGCTACCACTACGTGTGACACGCGCTTCACTTTGAACGTCAAAACTAGGTGCACAATTGGAATGATATTCTGCTACACTGGTTTGGCCATCCTTGGAGATGTATTTATCATCGTTCATGACTACATTTTTATCAACGCCGGTATTTTCACAAGAGTATAATCTGTGCTGTATATTGTAACTTGGTTCTTGAGAGTATGATAAATCTTCGGTTGGAGTAACATACTGACGAACATGGGCTCTGTTTCTTCTATAAGTTCCATTGTTTGTTTTCACTATAAAATCATTTGGACCAGCTTTACTTAGAATTTTGCACGTGTCCAGTCTCTAATGCCCTTTTGCATGAAAACAGGTCGTTGCTCTTCCAACTTAAGTAAAATCTTTTTTTCTATCATAATAAATTTTTTGTTTTTGTTAGTTTCGCAACAATTGGTTTCTAATTTCTTTGACTGAATATTTAGGTTTCAAGACAAATTTTGTCATGGGAAGTTTAGTTCTCAAAATACGACCCATAAGTAAATCGCGAGGAGCAGGTAAGCTTGCTTTTGGTATGATGTTTTAAGTCAATACTGTCAAAAACACATCTTCTTTATCCTTATAAGTTTTCATCAATAAATTATATGGTGGACCATTGTCACTGAAGATTTCAAGGGGTAGTCCATGACTTGAAAACGCACTTTTTAAGTAACTTATAACAGAAAGCAGTTTTATTATACAACCTAAAAATTTACTAAAATAGTCGACTGTTATTAAGAATTGTAGATCGTTAAGTTCAACAATATCAATACCAATCTTTTGCCATGGCAACGTAGGAATATTCGAGGTTGAAGTGGTTCACCTTGATTGCTTCTAGCATTGGTTTGACAAATATCACATGCTAAGGTTATTTTTTCAATATCATTTAAAGACCAGGTCAATAGATACATTGTGCTGTTAACTTTTTGCAAATGTTACATCTTGATGCGAGAAATGAATAACACCCAGCAACTCAGGTCTTGTAATCTAACTTTATATTTATTTCACTTAGTTGTTTCAATTTCTATAAATGTTATAAGGTGGAATAACTTATATAAAGATATTGATTAGGGTGTTACGAGAAAAGTACAGAGCCACCTTAATTTCTCTCAGAAGGTAACCATAGATGTAGTTTATCTGTATTAAAAATAAATACTTCTGGAGACTTCTGCACTAACTCTGACTTCAAACTTCAACGAGGTGAGACCAACAGGGGGAGTCTTTATAAATACAGAAATGTCAAATGCAATTAGACTCAAAGATTTAACATAGGCAAGACAGCGTCACTAAAGATTATTCTCTTGTTGTTACAGGTATTTACAATTCTAATTTAAATTTTCTTTAAGTAATGTTAACTGAAAATGAAATTTATGTCAAATTATAATGTTACATTAAAAATGTCAATTGATGTATTCAACAAAAGTTTTTTTTATCATATCATTCACATTCAGATCTGAGTATGATGTACATATAATCATTAGTGGATCTTAAAAGATGTTAATTATTTATTATAGCATAAAAGTTTCAAATTGACACTTGAGATCTGAAAATAGACTTCAAATAAATTATAGTACTTTTACTTTTTAAATCAGGTGAGGAACTGATCATTGCATATATTTCTTGTAGAACATAAACATTGACTTAATTCTGAGTAATAAAGTGTACATGAATGTTTTTGTAATTAACCAAGTTCTAACTATTGTGGAGGTTTTAAATACATTAATTTGTAGAATAACATACCTCATATAAATAATTAAAATGTTTGACTTAACTGATGACTACGGCATTAATTTATAATAACAACAAAAAATATGTTACCAAGCTATACAATTTATCTTAATTAACAGCGTCTTCTTGTGATCGAAATATTTCAACAACAAGGCATCTACTTGAACAACTGTTATGTTGGCAACAATCGAAATGGAATTTACGTCAAACCATCAATATCCAAGTTTTTAATCAAAGACTGTTGAATTCATTATATTGTAGTATCTCTCAGTTTTACAGTAGTCGCTTAGATACAATTTTTAAAATTGCATAGTGTTAAAGATCGTCCATTAATTAAATAACAGCAAAAATTAACGTAGATTAAATAACAGCAAAGATGGTATCACGGTAGTTGCGCTATAATAATTAAGATCAATTAAATATATATTAAACTAATAGATTTCACAAACCATATCGTCTAATTATAACATCATTGATGATGACTCCGAAAGAACTATTTTTAAAAAGGCTATGTGGAGGTCACATTTCAACATGTTAATCACGGCAGACATGTTTCTCACATCACAGTTGCAATACGACTGGCTGTTTACAGGAAAAAGCTATCTACACTACAACAAGCGTTCAAAAGTGCACTTGCAGCTTGATTACACAAGAAATAACCAGTTATATATACGTGTATGTTAGCTAAACAATGTTTTCTATTTCAACTAATAAATCAAAGGTGATTTTTTAATGTTTTTACAAATATAAGAAAAAAAACTAACAAACGTTAATTTAAACATTTAGATATGCAGACAAAATTTGTATTCAACAATTAAAAAACCCAACACCTGCTTTATACACGGTGATTTACTAACAATCATCAAATTCAAAGTTTTTAAAACTGCTTAATTACATTAATAAAATTAAAATGCTTCAGTGTTAACTGTTTCGGAATAATTAATCTATTTTTGTATAGTAAAATATTTTCATGCACGTAGATTTCATCATGTATTGACCAAAATTCTTTAGCTGCAAGAGATATATTTTGTGATTAGGCCAACCACTCATGACATAAGTTTTAATTTCTTTCAATACTGGATTTTACTTTATATAGTTTTCTAAACGTTCAAAATTACTGTTTTATTGTCATTATTACAGAATTTACTTAAAGATCAATATCAAGATTGTTAGTGTTAAATGTTTTGTTTTCGGGGTCTCTGCTCAATTCATCAGCAACCAAAAGTTTTTTCCTGGGACAAATTTTAAATCAAAATTGTATTTGATTAATTTCATCATCATGTAACTTCTATATATGTTATCGGATGGGGTAACTATACTTAAGATGTTGATTGGGGATGGAGGTGAAGTAAGAACAAAACCACCTAAATTTCTCTCAGAAGTTTAAACATAGATATTGTTTTATCCGTATTAATCGTAAGTACTTCTGGAGACTTCCGGACAGACCAACTCTAAACTATAATTTCAGCAAGATGAGACTAACATGGGGGTCTTTATAAATACGGAAATGTCAGGCGCCACTAAACTCAAAGATTTAACATAAGCTAGATGGTGTCACTAAAGAGAGTGTAGGAACTTTAGTAACGATTATATACACCTAAAGCACAAAGGCTAAGATTGTTATATTTATACAATATTATCTCTGAAAAAAAAGTAATTATGTACCAAATATCAAATAGATCAATGATTGCATCTGAACAAGAATTATGTGTTTATGTCAATACATAATATTTTATAAGAACTTAAACTCATCCATACGCACTGCTTGTTTTTTATATTCTGTTAAGTTTACTAGAGTTTTATAATTTGTTACGTATCAGATTTTAAATATTTCTCATTGCATTTAAATTTTCAAATTGTTTGCTAAATAGTCATATAAGATATTAAAACTGATTTTAAATAAAATATTCTATATTAGTTTTTAATCTGATGGGAATTTGATCAACACAAAAAATGGCTCCGGTTTACCGTTACAGACCACAAGCAGAAACTTCTACATTACTTTAAACAGAGGACTGTTGTGTATAAATCATCAATCAAAACAAATTTTTGCGGGTTTTCAATGATTTTAGCAGAAAATTGCAATTTTATGCATGCCTAAATATCAATATAGTTGTAAAACCAAATATGGTTGGTAATAGTAGGTGCCTATGCAAAACTATGTTGAAATCCATTTATCAGGAGCACCAATGTGGAATAATTAGAAACCAACACTTTTAATGATAACAAATTTGACAGTACTACATAACCTCATACAATGATTTGAAATGTTCAGTTTTGAAAGAAATAACCACACCTGATGATTTCGGATATTTAAGTTTGGTGCAAGAAAAGACAAATATTGAGTTTTATTTTGGAAAAGAAAATATACTCTAGAAATAAGCATACTTCCTTACAATAACAGAATCTTTATTTGGATTTTCGGCGGTTTCACCAGGTTAGGTTGCTGTTAATAACAGTTTTACTATTTAAAATCATGTCTATTAAAGAGCATCTACTACAGATTTTGATCGGTTTAGATCTGCAGGTTAGGTTAGTAGTTTAGCAGGTTATTTATTTAAAGTAATGTCTATTAAAAGCACCCTCTACAGATCCTCATCGACTTTGATCTCCAGGTTAGGTTAGTAGTTAGTAGCAGGTTATTTATTTAAAGTAACGTTTTTAAAGAGCACCCGCTACAGATCCTCATCGGCTTAGATCTCCAGGTTAGGTTAGTAGTTTAGCAGGCTATTTATTTAAAGTAATGTCTATTAAAGAGCACCTGCTACAAATCCTCATCGGCTTAGATCTCCAGGTTAGGTTAGTAGTTAGTAGCAGGTTATTTATTTAAAGTAATGTCTATTAAAGAGCACCCGCTACAGATCCTTATCGGCTTAGATCTCCAGGTTAGGTTAGTAGTTTAGCAGGGTATTTATTTAAAGTAATGTCTATTAAAGAGCACCTGCTACAGATCCTCATCGGCTTACATCTCCAGGTTAGGTTAGTAGTTAGTAGCAGGTTATTTATTTAAAGTAATGTCTATTAAAGAGCACCCGCTACAGATCTTCATCGGCTTAGATCTCCAGGTTAGGTTAGTAGTTAGTAGCAGGGTATTTATTTAAAGTAATGTCTATTAAAGAGCACCTGCTACAGATCCTCATCGGCTTACATCTCCAGGTTAGGTTAGTAGTTAGTAGCAGGTTATTTATTTAAAATAATGTCTATTAAAGAGCACCCTACAGATACTCATCGGCTTAGATCTCCAGGTTAGGTTAGTAGTTAGTAGCAGGCTATTTATTTAAAGTAATGTCTATTAAGGAGCACCTGCTACAGATCCTCATCGGCTTAGATCTCCAGGTAAGGTTAGTAGTTAGTAGCAGGCTATTTATTTAAAGTAATGTCTATTAAGGAGCACCTGCTACAGATCCTCATCGGCTTACATCTCCAAGGTTAGTAGTTAGTAGCAGGGTATTTATTTAAAGTAATGTCTATTAAAGAGCACCTGCTACAGATCCTCATCGGCTTACATCTCCAGGTTAGGTTAGTAGTTAGTAGCAGGTTATTTATTTAAAATAATGTCTATTAAAGAGCACCCCTACAGATACTCATCGACTTAGATCACCAGGTTAGGTTGCAGTTGAAAGCTTAGTACTAACAAGTTTATGTAAGTGCACCCATGCAGATTCACATGAGCTTACATCTCCTTGTTAGGTTAATACTACTTGCACTAATCATGACCACACCAATACTTAAATTTTTGAGGATGCTTACGAAATTTTAATCACTGTACCTATATAAATAACTATAGAAACAGCATTTATTTGCAGGCATTGTTATTTAAGATATAACAAAATAAGTGCAATATGTTTTACTACAGTATGAAATATTAATGCAATATATTTTAATTGTAAAATATTAAGTACAATACTAAGTTTTAAGTGCAATATAAATCCTCTATGCATTTAGGACTTGTGGTTGAGCAATTTAGGTATTTATATTTACAAGCATTTCCTTTTACAGTATGTACAAACATCAATACTTAACAGTGGTGATAAAATAATTTACTCGGTGTTTTAGTAGAATTACACGCTGGCTAAAACACTGCACGAGAAATAT
>JARFIW010000107.1:0-56053 GCA_036346225.1 Platerodrilus igneus
AATTTCGTGTGCATCTGATAATCACAGGTCCTGAATTATTATACAATCGAATATATAATTCAGAAAATCTTTTGCACAAATGTTCCGTCAAACACACAAGAGCCGTAAGCAACGTATATACTACAGAAGCCTAGATTTTCTAGATTTACAAAATCTATACAAATATATAACAACTCTCTTACATCTATATATTTATGTCCCCATGCATAGGTTAATACACATCTAGGGATGATTTACGGCGAATATAAATTATATCGTGTAAAGTTAAATAGTTAAGCTTTTGGAAGTCCAAGAGTAAAAATAAATTTGGGTGATGTGAAGATATTGTACCGTCAGCTGGTAGAATACACAAATAGATAAAAGTGTAATAAATAAATGAAAGTAGTGTTAGTGTTGTTAATAGACCTATGGTTAAGAATTTAGTTTAAGAAGATATTAGTGCTTGTAAATAGCATTAGTGTGATAGTGCTTCATTGTTAATTGGACTGAAAACATCTATAAATAGGGCATATACTGTTAATTAAACTTGTGAACAGTGAATAATAAAGACTTTTGTTACTACTTGTTTTAAGTTAGTGAAACGCGGTAGTAGTAGTCCGCTACACTGGTGTCAGGCTCTGTGGGATATATATATAGTGATTAATTTAAAAGACAATTAAGTAGTTTGTAAATGCCTGTTACAAGAAGCCAAAGTAAAATGAACGCAGAAACTTTAATGAATTTCTTTAAGGATTTTAAATTCGGTATGGAAGAAAAGTTAAGTCAAAATGAACTGGAATCAACCCTTAAAGAGTTTAAATACGGTATAGAAGTGACACTTAATGAAAACGCAGTCGAAGTCAGTTAAACTGGAATCAACCCTTAAAGAAAAGTCAAGTGAAAATGCTGAGAAAATAGAAAAGTTAAGTGAAAATACAGCCACTTTAGAACAAAAATTAATGGAAAGCTCCATTGCATTGAAAGAAGATTTCACTGAACCGGTAAAAATAGTTAAGCAAAAGTTGGACAGTAAATTGGTAAAATTGGAACAAAATGTGATGAGGCTGCAAGAACAAATGATTTCACTAACAACGCGGCACTTGAATTAGTAAACCAAGTTGTAAATCAAAACATTTCAGAAATAAGAAGCATGCAAGGAAGCGAGCCAATAATACCGTCAAAATTTAAAGTGAAACCACTCACATTTGATGGTAAAACACCTTGGCCCAGATATTTGAAACAATTTGAGCTGCTGCAATAGCCAACGGTTGGTGCAACAAAGAGAAGGCTATCTCTCTAATAGTGGCACTACGGAGGGAAGCTTTAAACATCTTACAAACGATTCACGATCACCAGCAGAATGATTACGGCCTCTTAACATCAAAGCTTGAAATAAGATATGGAGATGCTCACCTTCGACGGGTTTACCATGCACAAGTTAAGAACCGCTTGCAAAAAACAAATGAAAGCCTGCAAAAATTCGAAGCTGACATTGCCAGATTAGTTAGATTGGCATATCCAACGGCACCAGATACATTTCCTCGAACAACTGACTGTTGAAACATTTGTGGATGGCGTTAAAGACAGCGAAATACAGCAAGCGCTAAGATTAGCACGGCCAAAAATGTTAGATGACGCACTGGCCCATGCGCTTGAATTTGAAGCAGCTGAGTAAACATCACACAGGGTGAGTTACAACGTTCGGTCTGCCTTAGAAGAACATGGTCAATCGCAGAACAGCATAGAAGAAATAATCAACCGTGTGGCGGAAAGGCTAGAAAGACAACGACTGCGAAGATGGCGTTTACTATGCTGGAGCTGCTGTGAAGTTGGTCATATACAGAGACGCTGTACTCAGCCAAAAAAACAACCGGTTGAGCAGCAGCAATATAACTTTGACACAGAACATCGTGTAGGAACTAGCCATCGGAATGCAGACGCTCAAGGAGACCTTGTCCGGTAGACTGCAATTGCTCCAAGATGGAAGAGAAAATAAGTGTCATTCATAAAATGACGGTAACCGATGATACATGGCAACCCGAAAGAATGCGAGAAGACCAGGAAAATGACGCCGAATTAGGACGTATTATTGAGTGGAAAAGTAGAGGGCAATAACCAGCTTGGGAAGAAATTAGTATTTTAAGTAGGAGCCTGAAGGCATACTGGCCACAGTGGGACTCCTTGGTGATTGAAAATAGAATCTTGAAATGACGCCTAGAATGTGAAAATAACACTGAAAGACTTCAAGTGATATTGCCGAGAAGCAGAGTGCCGAAAGTGTTGTAGCACTTGCAGGATGGTATTTTCGGAGGGCACTTACATTGATGATATTGTGACTGGATCCGATTCTGTAGAAGAAACTCTCCTTCTAAAAAATGAATTGATCAATTTACTAAAACTAGGTAACTTCGACTTAGGAAAATGGGGAAGTTCACACACTTCAGTTATTGATAAGTCGGAGACGGACGTTCTAAATCTACCGAACTCTAATCCCACTTTGACAACACGTGATGTTCTGGGTCTCTGTTGGGATATGGGTTCCGATACATTTAGATGTAAAGTTCCAAATATTGCAGACATCCCTACTAAGCGAGGAATTTTGTCACGCATAGCACGCATATTCGATATTAATGGTTATTTAAGTCCATTTACGGTTCTTCTCAAATGCCTTATGCAACGCCTATGGCTACAAAAGGTGGATTGGGATGAACAATTGCCCGCAGAAATTCTTCAAGAATGGCAGCAAATTCAAATTGAACTACCACTTTTCGAATACATAACAATACCACGATCTATTTGGAAAATCGGCAATAGTCAAGCCCATTTAATCGGATTCTCCGACGCCAGTTCCATAGCGATGGCCGCTGTTGTGTATCTGCAATTAGAAGTTGATGAAAAAATATATGTACATTTGATAGCTTCCAAAACCCGTGTAGCCCCTTTGAAAACGGGGACCATTCCTCGTCTTGAATTAGGAGCGGCATGTCTTTTGGCAAAACTAATGAAACATTCAGCATTAGCATTTGACACCATCAATTTACTAGATCCAATATGCTTTAGTGACTCTACAAACACACTGACGTGGATTTGTACGCCACCTTATCAATTAAAATTATTTTTTGCGAACCGAGTGGTGCAAATTCATGAAAATCAACCCACAGCCATATGGAGATACGTTCCCAGTTCTGCAAATGCTTCCGATTCTGCAAGCCGAGGATTGAGGCCATCCGAACTACTGAATTGTACACTCTGGTGGCAGGGTCCTGATTTTTTATACCGCAATTATTGTGATTGGCCAAGTGATAAATACACACACAATATTGCAGCCGGGTTTAAAGCCGTACAATACGCACTCGTCTCTACTGTTGATGTGAAACAATACTTGGTAGTACTACAAAGGTCCTCGAACTTGCTAAAAGTTCAACGAATTTTTTCGTACGTTAAAAGGTTCACGTTTAACTGCCTTGCACGCAAATGTAATCTTGCAAGGACTACTGGTCCGTTAAATGCCTCTGAGTATCCTAGCGCTCTCACATTTGCCATTAGAATTACTCAGTACTAGCACATCTACGACGATATCGTCTTACTAGAATAAGGGCAACCTAGCACAAAAATATACCGTCCGTTGTCACCTTTTCTCTCTCCCACGGGATTAGTCATGGTGGGGGGCCGTTTGCGCCATTCCAGCCTTTCCATAACTAGCAAACATCCCTACCTTATCCCAAAAAACAGCAGGTTAGCTGTATTAATATGTGATTACTATCACATATATTCAGGTCATGGGGGTCCGCGGCTAACTCAATCATTAGTTACCCGTACATTTTGGATTCCTTGTATCCGTCAATTAATTCGAAGTAGAATATTTCGCTGTCTGATTTGCTATCGCTTTCAAGGGGAGCCTATTCAGCCTCCTATGGCAGATCTTCCGCTTTATCGCCTCGAACCCGGAAGATGCTTTAGGCATACCGGTTTGGATTTTGCCGGTCCTTTTACAATCAAGATATCCTCGTTGCGATCGACAAAATTTCAAAAGGCATATATTGCCCTCTTTATTTGTATGGTGTCACGTGCCATTCATATGGAGGTTGTCACAGCTTTAACAACGGAAGCCTGTCTTGCTGCACTAGATAGATTTATAGCCAGACGCGGGTTACCCACGAACATATACTCCGATCAGGGCCGAAATTGTCGTGGGGTGGCTAGAGATATGTTAGAAATATATAAAGATTTTGATCAAGCTAACCCCGTCATTGCGCACTACTTATCCTCTAGGGGTATAGATTGGTGTTTCAACCCTCCCTATGCACCACATTTTGGGGGGCTTTGGGAAGCCGACGTCAAGAGTGCTAAATTTCACTTGAAACGAATAGTGGGTAGAACGACACTTTCTCTGGAGGAATTTAGCACAGTTGTGACCCGCATAGAAGGAATCTTAAATTTCCGTCCATTTTGCGCACTTACAACGTCCCCTGACGAAGGCACGGATGCCTTGACTCCGGGCCATTTTCTAACTGGTGGACCTTTAATTACGCGGTGTGAGTGGACCTACAAAAAGTTCCTGCAAATCGATGTAACAATTTTATTTTCGCAGTAAAAAATCTATTCATGAAAGGTACAACGAATGTTAAAACACCTTTATTAACTAAAGTAATAATACGTGTAACAATCAAATCCTTACATTAATACAGTATCTAGAGTCGTTAGTCTATTTGTTTCGGAGTTCGGTGTATTCCACAGCCACTGGCGCGCGCGTGAGAGGTTTGACAACCCACTCGGGACCCTCCCACGATAGAAGAACGCGGCAAAGCACTCGTCGATAGGTAAGAGCAGCGACAGCAGGCATTTGAAATTAATGGCGAGTGACCTCCGGGTCGCATTATTTATGTGACACACTTCCTGAGTAACGGTTGGTATTGTATATTCGTTATCATAGTACCTAATTTAACAATTTGTTTAGCGCAACTACAACTTACGAACTACGACTTATAAACAACGCAATGGAAAATTATATTTATAACGAAGATTAGACAACGGAAGATTACGCTACAAAAGTTATGCAGCCTTGAATCAATGTAAGAAACCCGCTTCGCTTCAACACCTGTATTTAAAGCATGGAAAGCAAGAATAATTAGCTGCAGATTCCGCACGGCGATGTAGTTTCCATTCCAGCCAAGGACAACAGCCCGGGGTTTGGTTCGTAATAGCTTTAAGATTTCCACAGTGCTTCCTTCTAAAAGCACGTTATTTCGTTTTGTTTTATAGAAGCACAAATTTGTTATTCAGTTTATCTGTAGCTAAGCTGGTTTTCTCCAGTATCAAATTTAATTCCACTTAGTTTCGTAGATACGTGACTACACGTGGCTTCAACATAAATTAACAGCTGCGGTTACGTCACCTGTTTGTTTGAAATATGCCGTCAACAATTGCACAATTGCTAACAGATGTTTAGTATTACATTACTACCACCTTTGATAAAATTAGAGAATATCTTTGTGAATATTTTGACTTCAAATTGATTTTAATACCGTTAACCTAAAGAGAAAATTTTGTATATTAATTTGTAAATGACCTACACAGATCTGATTGGGTTATGAAACCTTAGTATAACCAGTCACACTGGATTGTAATATATTTGAGTAAGGATCAAGTTGATAAACCTTACATTAACTTTGCAAGTATTTCAAGTATTCATTTTATTTTATAGCATTGAATTTTATTTACAGAAACGGAAAAATTCTCTCTAGTAAATTTATAATCCACGCTTAAAGTCTTTTTATTCTGATCTAGTTTGATCAGACCTGATAAACAAAAAGCAATAAGAGTTCAATTTTTATGACACCCTTATGTAAACAATATTCTCTATGCATTTTTAGGTATATTTGAGGGACGCAAATTGTGTTCCCATTTTCTATGTGACTTAATTATTATTTTTCCTTACAGGAACAGCGTCTTATTCTGTTAAGACAAGTTTTTGTGTCAGCAAAGGCGATCTTTTTTTCTTTGGGTCTCCACGTCCGCCCTTAGAAATTTGCCATGCCATTAACATAAATCAATCTGGACTTGGTGGCGCCTGTTTGTTTTAGTTTGAGTGTGACCCCCTACAGATTTCGACTTACCCCCATTGCTCATAGCTCTACCCAAGGAATAGACCCTAGTTACGTCGGAAGACTTTGTTTTGCAGACACCTGACTTGGAGCATGGTGATAATAAAGTAGTGTCGGCCAGAGAAATATAGGAAAACATTTCACTGGCACCCATGTGTGGGATTGGCCAGGAAAATTCGTTACACTGGCACCCATGCGTGAGGCTAGCGGACCCAATTAGAGAGAAAAAAAATCGTTACACTGGCGCCGGCAACGTTTGGGGCCTCGAAATTTGTTTGTTCATAATTTGATTTACTTCGAAATTTATTTGTTCAAAATTTAATTTGCTTCGAAATTTGTTAGCTCAAAATTTATTTTGCTTTGAAGTCCATTTGTCCAAAAATTATTTTGCTCCGAAATTTGTTTGCTTAAAGTCTATTTGACATTTAGATTTGTTTGTTCGCTTTTGATAAAAGATTGGTTGTAATGTTAATCCCCATACAGTCAATTAATTAATTTGGTCAAATTTACTTTTGGCTTTCATTCTATTTTGACCCCTTATAATTTTTTTTGATATTGTTTTGGCAAAAATAATTTTACCAAAAACATCTTTTGATTTTTACCTTTAGTAGTACGAATTTGTTTTGATAACTTTTGTAAGGTTCGGATCAGTTAGATTTATCGGTTTGATTCCATTAGGCTTGAGTAATCATGTCGGAAAAATTCCAAATTGTTTGTCTACTTAAAGAAGAATTGGAGTATGAACTAAGAATCAGAGGAGTGGTGAGTGAGAGACAAGTGTTGGAGAAAAGGAAAATTTTAGGTAGATTGTTGGCTAAAGAAATAGATAAGCCTGGTTGTTTGATTGATCTTTCGTGTTATGAAGTAGACTTTGCAACGGAAAGTAAAGAAATTTCAGTTTCAGTCGAGTCAGTTCGTAATGTTGTGTCCGAATTTGAAGGTGACTCATCAGACTCAATTTTTAGGAGAGCTTGTTCAAGGTTAAACCACCTTTCGGGGCGAGTTAAGCGCATGAAAATCCCTTCAGTAAATTCCGAGGAAGCAATTAAGTTCAGAAATGAGACAGTAGCAACGATATTAACCCTTGAAGCTGACTTATACGATAAAATCAATAAAAGTACAGAGTCCACCTATTTGGATCGGTCCGTTGTAGTATCTCCTTCAGTTGCTAGTGCACCTATTCATTCGACTTCGTATGTAACGCCTTCCGTACCTATAGGTTCATGGCCTGTAAAATTCTCAGGTGATCCCAAACAACTATATTCATTTTAGATAGAGTTAGTGATTTAGCACAATCTCGTAAGGTATCCGAAGCTGATTTATTTGGATCAGCATGTGAACTTTTGTGGGTGACGCTTTAGTTTGGTTTAGAACAGTGAAAAGTTCATTGAGAGACTGGAACTCCTTGTTAGAACGTTTAAGGAAGATTTCTACCTGGTTCTTCAGATGATGACATTTGGGAAAAGATCAGTAATCGTCGTCAAGGTAAAGACGAAAGGATTATTTTATTTGTCGCGCATATGCAAACCTTGTTTAGTAGACTGACCAACGAACCAGCAGAAGTTACTAAAGTTAAGATGATAAGAAGAAATTTGGTTCCTGAATATATTTCAGCACTTGCATTGTCGGACATTCAAGATTTGTCTACCTTAGTAAATTTGTGTAAAAGGTTAGAAGAAGCTTCTTTGATGAAACTAAACTTGGTTTCAGCATCTTCTAGTAAACCTAACAAGATTTGCAACCCCTCTAAGCATCAATTTGAGAACAAACCTCCTGGGTTGAATGAAAAAGTTTGTGCTGTTAAGAGTAGGGTGTTTCAGAATAAATTAGTTAATCCCAAGTAACAGTAGCGGATAAGAGCTCTTTGGAGTCCTCAGTTTGTAATTCCTTTAGTCCCGATAAGAGAAATAATTTTGTTTGTTGGAATTGCTCCCGTAGTGGACATTGGTTCAGAGATTGTAGAGCAACTAAAAAGATTTTTTGTTTTGGATGTGGTCGAAAAGGCGTTAAGGCTACGTCATGCCCACAATGCTCAAAAAACCAGTAAGGCGGCAGGCGCATAGTGGTCGGCATCCTGTTCCGCGTAATAAGGCCATGGTTATGATTTGTAAACAAGAAAATACTTTTGTAAAGACGAGTGGTCAAGATGGCTTACAGTTGTTAAAAATTTTGTCAGGACTCTCCGAAGCCTAAGAATAATACTTTGTTCATTGAGAAGCAGTGTGATAATCGACCTTACATTATGGTGAAATTAATGGATAGAGACATTACCGGTCTTCTAGATTCGGGATGCACTACCTCAGTGGTAGGATCTTTAGCCCTTTCAATTGTTAGAAAATTAGACTTGAAAATTTTAGTTCAGCAAAACAGGTATCACTACAGCTGATGGTTCAATAAAGTCTGTTGTAGGCTCAGTAGATTTGCCAATTTGTATAGGTAATGACTGCCGCATCCTTAATGCATTAGTGGTTCCGTCCCTACCGCATACATTTATCTTCGGTAGTGACTTTGCAAAATTATTTGGTATAGTTGCTGACTTTAGAAGTAATAATTGGTTTATCCAAAGTAACATTGGGAACGACATTGGGTATATAGGTTCGTCTTCCATCCCTTTGAACACTGAAGATTCTTTATTTGGTTTACATGACCTTTCAGATGCTCAATGTGTGCAAGCACAAGAGTTAATAAATTCATTTAGTGAGATTAGCAGCGACGATAGATTAGGACGAACTCACCTAATCGAAATGGACATAGACACAGGCAATGCCAAACCCTTCCACAAGAAACCATATGTCATGTCACCATATATGGGTAAGATATTGAATGAGGAGTTGGACGACATGCTTAGACTTAAAGTTATAGAACCGTGTACTAGTCCGTGGTCCTCTCCAGTTTTGTTGGTTAAGAAAGCAGATGGAGAATATCGTTTCTGTTTCGATGGTAGAACCCTGAACGACTTAACTGTTCATGATTCGTACCCCCTTGCGAACGTAGATAGAATTCTCAATATGTTGAGAGGTGCGAACTACATTTCGTCTCTGGATTTGAGAAAATCGTTTTGGCAAATCCCCCTTTGTGAGTCGTCTAAAGATAAGACTGCCTTCAGTGTTATTTCACGAGGACAATTTAGATTTACATGCATGCCATTTGGGTTGAAGAATGCTGCGCAGACACAACAGCGTTTAGTAGATGCAATTTTTGGTCCACGTTTTGAACCCCATGTATTTTGCTATTTGGACGACATAATATTATGTTCGTCATCTTTTGAAGAACACCTAAAGTTATTGGTAGAGGTTAAGCAACGTCTAAAAGAAGCTAACCTTACTATAAACATAAGTAAATGCGAATTTTTTAAAAAGACACTTAAATTTTTGGGTTATATAGTAGGTTCTAACTCACTTCGTACAGATCCCGATAAGGTGTCGGCAATGGTTAACTTTCCTCGTCCGAAAACCACAACGGAGATTAAAAGGTTTATAGGAATGTGCAGCTGGTACCGTCGCTTTATAAAGAATTTTTCGTCTTTAGTTTCGCCTATTAATGACCTCATTAAGAGTAAGAAAAAAGGTCAAACTGTAAACTGGAGTGCGGAAGCAGAAAATTCATTTGTGCTGATCAAGCAAGCATTAGTTTCTGCACCTCTTCTTTCGCAGCCAGACTACTCGGCACCCTTTATTGTTGAGTGTGACGCAAGCAACACTGGGTTAGGAGCTGTGTTGATTCAAAATGTAAAAGGAGAAGAGCGTGTAATTTCGTACGCAAGTAAAACCCTGAGCCGTACCGAGCGCAATTATTCCACCACAGAGAGAGAGTGTTTAGCAGTTATTTTTGCAATTGAGAAATTTCGTCCGTGGGTAGAAGGAGTTCGCTTCACAGTTGTCACCGATCATTTTTCGTTACTTTGGTTGAGTAATCTTCAGAATCCAACTGGAAAACTCGCCAGATGGTCTGTTCGATTAAGGCAACATTCATTTGATTTGGTGCATAGGAAAGGAAAGTTTAATATAGTCCAGATTGTCTTAGTCGTGGTGTTCCTTTAGAAAATCCAGAAGTTAATTTAGTAGAGATTAAACTTGATGGCGTAGACTTGTGGTATGAATCTTTGAGAAGAAAATTTTGTTGTCGCCTAGAAGCTACCCACAATGGAAAGTGGAAGATGGGTTTATTTATAAGTTTATACCTTCCTATTACCGCATTCGGCGAATGTTGTAGAGTGGAAGTACTTAGTGCCAAAATCTCAGCGTATAGATGTCATTAAATCATGTCATGACCCCCTTCAGCAGGACATTTTGGTTCCTTAAAACTTTGTCTCGTGTTCAAGAATTATATTATTGGCCAAAGATGATCTTTGACGTACGTAAATTTTGTAGGAAGTGTTTGATTTGTGGTGCTCAAAACCACCCAATAAAGGTCCCCTTGGGATGATGGGAAAGGAGAAAGAGGTTGGACTACCGTTCCAAACCATTGCGTTAGATTTGATGGGTCCGTTTCCTCGTTCCAAACGCGGACATAAATGGCTCTTAGTTGTTGGTGATTGGTTCTCGAAGTATTCGATTTTGCAACCTTTGCGTAGTGCCACGGCACATTTGATCGAGAAATTTTGGAAGAAAAGTATTTCTTGTCTACGGAGTACCACAGTTTGTTATTTGTGATAATGGTCCACAATTAATTGGACGTATTTTTAAAGCTTTGTGTGCAAGGTACGAAATTCAAAAGATTTGGTATAATGCTGTTTATGCTCCCCAATGCAATTTTGTGGAAAGAATCAATAAGACAGTTGGTACAGCAATCCGTTCATACGTAGAAGAACATGATACGTGGGATATTGAGATATCAAAGATCCAATACGCAATCAACTCAGCAAAACATGAGTCCACCAACTATTCGCCAAATTTTTAGTTTTTGGTCGTCAGGTACCTTTAAGGTGGAAAAGCTTATAATGATAATTTTATACCTGGTGAGGATGTTGATGTCGTCTCCAGTAGTAGACCTTCTTATGTTTTGGATCGTCAACCTTTGTTTGATATTTTGGAAATGTCCGTGAAAATTTGCATGTAGCTTATCAACGTTGCGAGTAAACGCTACAATCTTAGGAGAAGAGACATTTCATTCCGAGTCGGAGAGTGTTTGGAGAGCTAATAAGGTCCTCTCGAGTGCTAGTGATAAGTTTTCCGCTAAGTTAGCTCCAAAGTTCGTTATGAGTAAAGTTCGAAAAAACATTCCAATTTAGTGTATGAGTTAGAGAACGAAGATGGGACAAGAGCAGGAAATGGCACGTAAAGGACTTGAAACCAGTTGAAGCGTCGTATCCAAAGGAAAATGATGATCCTGACGATTAGTTCCGGTCCGGTCATCTCTTTGATGTTAAGTAATGCAGTAGTGGTTTGCTTTGTTTTGTCCAGATTTTTGATTTAGTGTCGTTTCACTAATTTTGAGTATTTTGTTTGAGAAGTGAAATAAGTGGTTAGAGATTTTGTAGATTTTGTAGATTTTGTAAGTTTGAGGTGTGCCTTGGTGTGCACGCTGGTCATTTTGCTCGCGCGTTACTCAGAGATGTGTTTAGAAGATGTCTTTAACAGATATCTTTACAATGTAGAAGTAAGTGGGCTATTTGATTGTTGGTCCTGATTTCTACATATCTAGGTAGAGAGAATATTAGATTATTCTTTCCTTGTTTTTTTGACCGTTCGAAATTCTTTGGTTTGATAAGGTCAAGGTTGGCTTGGTGAGTCTCACCATTTGGTCCATCACTAATGAGATCTGTTGTTTGTTGGAACTGAGTGATAGGATATTCAGTAGGGTGTAGGATATTACAGCCCTGACTGGTTCGATTTTGTATTTGAATTTGTTAAGTAACCTTATGGTTAGGTTACCTTCGTTTTGATTATCTGTTTGTAATAAAGTGATAATACTTTGTATTTGAATTTGTTAAGTAACCTTTTGGTTAGGTCACTTTTGTTTTGATTATCACTTTGTGATAATAGTGTTTTAAATTTAGACCTATTAGTAAGGTCTTCCTTTTGATTGTCACCTTATAGTGATGATACTTTGGATAGTTATGCTGTTTTGATGAGGAAGCATTCCTTTTTTTGTAGATAGAGCTAATTGAGCTCCTGGAAGTGAAGTTTTTTTTGGAATTAGAAATAAATTGTAAATGTTTGGTTATAGGTAATAAATATTAGCCTTGTTAGGAATAAGGACCCCAGGTTAAAAAAAAAATCATTGTGAATTTAATCTTTTGTCCCGTGGAGTGTTTGACTTTCTAATTTGACCCTCCCAATTTTGATTAATACCGATTGTGACTCCCCGATTTTGTCTCCCAATGGACGTCAGGTACACGTAGTTACCAACACACTCGCATTTGTAATTATTTGTCTCCCCCATTTGAATAAATTCATAAAATTGCATAGTTAGTTAGGAAAGTAGAAAAGGCTAGTATTATTAAGATAAAAATTTTTTTTTGTATTTGTTATATTGAAGTTTATTCCTTAAAAAAATTTTTTCTTTTAGGAAAGGGGTAGTGTAACAATTTTATTTTCGCAGTAAAAAAATCTATTCATGAAAGGTACAACGAATGTTAAAACACCTTTATTAACTAAAGTAATAATACGTGTAACAATCAAATCCTTACATTAATACAGTATCTAGAGTCGTTAGTCTATTTGTTTCGGAGTTCGGTGTATTCCACAGCCACTGGCGCGCGCGTGAGAGGTTTGACAACCCCACTCGGGACCCTCCCACGATAGAAGAACGCGGCAAAGCACTCGTCGATAGGTAAGAGCAGCGACAGCAGGCATTTGAAATTAATGGCGAGTGACCTCCGGGTCGCATTATTTATGTGACACACTTCCTGAGTAACGGTTGGTATTGTATATTCGTTATCATAGTACCTAATTTAACAATTTGTTTAGCGCAACTACAACTTACGAACTACGACTTATAAACAACGCAATGGAAAATTATATTTATAACGAAGATTAGACAACGGAAGATTACGCTACAAAAGTTATGCAGCCTTGAATCAATGTAAGAAACCCGCTTCGCTTCAACACCTGTATTTAAAGCATGGAAAGCAAGAATAATTAGCTGCAGATTCTGCACGGCGATGTAGTTTCCATTCCAGCCAAGGACAACAGCCCGGGGTTTGGTTCGTAATAGCTTTAAGATTTCCTCAGTGCTTCCTTCTAAAAGCACGTTATTTCGTTTTGTTTTATAGAAGCACAAATTTGTTATTCAGTTTATCTGTAGCTAAGCTGGTTTTCTCCAGTATCAAATTTAATTCCACTTAGTTTCGTAGATATGTGACTACACGTGGCTTCAACATAAATTAACAGCTGCGGTTACGTCACCTGTTTGTTTGAAATATGCCGTCAACAATTGCACAATTGCTAACAGATGTTTAGTATTACATTACTACCACCTTTGATAAAATTAGAGAATATCTTTGTGAATATTTTGACTTCAAATTGATTTTAATACCGTTAACCTAAAGAGAAAATTTTGTATATTAATTTGTAAATGACCTACACAGATCTGATTGGGTTATGAAACCTTAGTATAACCAGTCACACTGGATTGTAATATATTTGAGTAAGGATCAAGTTGATAAACCTTACATTAACTTTGCAAGTATTTCAAGTATTCATTTTATTTTATAGCATTGAAATTTATTTACAGAAACGGAAAAAAATCTCTCTAGTAAATTTATAATCCACGCTTAAAGTCTTTTTATTCTGATCTAGTTTGATCAGACCTGATAAACAAAAAGCAATAAGAGTTAAATTTTATGACACCCTTATGTAGAAAATATTCTCTATGCATTTTAGGTATATTTGAGGGACGCAAATTGTGTTCCCATTTTCTATGTGACTTAATTATTATTTTTCCTTACAGGAACAGCGTCTTATTCTGTTAAGACAAGTTTTGTGTCAGCGAAGGCGATCTTTTTTCTTTGGGTCTCCACGTCCGCCCTTAGAAATTTGCCATGCCATTAACATAAATCAATCTGGACTTGGTGGCGCCTGTTTGTTTTAGTTTGAGTGTGACCCCCTACAGATTTCGACTTACCCCCATTGCTCATAGCTCTACCCAAGGAATAGACCCTAGTTACGTCGGAAGACTTTGTTTTGCAGACACCTGACTTGGAGCATGGTGATAATAAAGTAGTGTCGGCCAGAGAAATATAGGAAAACATTTCACTGGCACCCATGTGTGGGATTGGCCAGGAAAATTCGTTACATCGGCTTAGTCGTTGGCAAATGTCCCAACAACTTGTACAGAGCTTTTGGAAGTGCTGGTCCATAGGGTACTTGCACAGCTTACAGCAAAGGCCTAAGTGGAACACCCCTTCCAAAACCATAGAAGAAGGGGATCTAGTATTTTTTTTACTCCCGATTCACCCCCGGCGTATTGGCCTTTGGCGAGAGTGGCGAAGCTTTTACCGAGTAAAGATGGTGTAACAAGAGTTGTAAAGCTAAAAACACCCACAGGCGAAGCGGTCCGCCCAATTAACAAGGTGGTACCACTTCCTCCACCATAAGTAATTCAGCATTCTAACATGCAATTTTATTTTTTCTTCTTTCTCTACAAATTATGTTTTATTTTATATTTTAATGCAGGAAGCAACATGCAGAGTACTCGAATAATTTATACATACTTAAACATTTTTTTAAAATTTCTATTTTTATTTTTTCTCCCATTCATTTCACGGTATACAACAAAATTTACCATTTTGGGTGGGGGGTATGTTAGAACTTCATACAGTTGGAGGTCAGCGATTGACAGTATAGATGACCTTATCGTATATTGTTGTTTTGCTACACATATGGCGGAGCGATAAAGCCTTTTCGCTTCACCAACATGACTCTCTCGTATCGTTTCACCGACTCAACACTTAATAACTATAACCGCGAGTGCATAAGTGCTGCTGCCCCACCAGGTTGCGTCGACCGGTATACAACACCTATCTTCGCGGGAGTAAATTGGTGAACAACATTGCAAGGTAAGCAAAACATTAATTACGGTTTGACCTATGTTACTGTTTTTCGCACATTACCTCCAATTGCATACAATTACAGTCCATTTGCTAAGCTTTACGCTTTGGGAAACGTTCTAGAGCTGTCCCGATTTTTTATACACTCCAACGTGTACCACACAATTTGGATTTTTATTTTACAAACATATTTGATATTTGCTAGTATATGATTTATATATGTATATTTGATTATTAGTACCATTATTTTATGTAATTTAATGATAATAGTTCACTTAGCTATTGCAAAGGATTGTTTTCAAGTTACTTTTGAGAAAATTTATCTCTTCGTTTAAAAGAGACCTATAAAAACTGGAGAGAACCAAAAACCGAATTTCAGACGCACTTGAGAAAATTATTACGAAATTGACTGACGCAAGAATTATTAGAAACAAAACAAAAACGAATATCTAATTCAACAATACGAAAATTAACTTGCACGAAAAATTAATTTAAATACCCAAAAATAAAGCGAAATTAAATTACAATTTGACACCGAGATCTTTGTATATAACGCAAAGAAAATACTGAAACAAATTATCCAGACGCAAACTCATTGTATTCCGTAAATAATAGACACATCTTGCAATCTATTATTAACCTACATTCCTATTACGAGAATTAGCAAAGGGCAAATCCAAACGCAAATTCTCATCATCGATTAATTTAAAGCTCAACCTTGAATGCAACAAAAACCAAGCCTTCAGAACCATACGCAACTGAATTTGCGTAACCATAGGAAAACTTTTCAGTTTACCATAATAAAAATTAAAGCATCTTAAATTAAAACAAAGCATAGAAATTACGAACGGGATCTCTTACAAAACATCATCTTAAATACGAAAAATACGTCTAATTATTAAGTCAACTTAAGAAACCTATAAATAAAAAACGCACGTCGTAACTGTATAAAAGATATAAAACTACATTCATTCCCAAACGTGACAATTATTATTAAAATGCTTCAGTAATTAATAACGCAAAAGTTTATTTTATATCAACTGAAAATAACACCTTTCGGCAAAGTATAATTGCATTATACTACAGCATTTACAGAGACGGAATAACATCTACAGTAGATTTAAAAATAACCTTGTAACTAAAGTACAACAGAGACACTGACGCAAACAATTAACTGAAAAGCAACCTCTTACAATAGTTTAGAACATTTTATGCAATTTTGAACAATGTAAAAGACAAAACCTTGCAAACTTTATAATTAACACTTAAGTTTACGGGACGAGTAGCATAATACACACCCACGAAAAAGATACAAACATACAAAAGATACAACAGACAATTACATCGGCATAATTAAAATAGAAAAGTTTTAACTGACATAAAGCAAGCGACGTGAAATAAACTACCACAAAAATCACTCAGTCACATCGAAACTTCAGAGATCAAACCTACAATAAAATTAACATCAATAAATTAAAAATAAACGTATTTAAGACAGTATTAAGCGTAAAATCCATAAAATAAATTACAACAACGTACAATTAAATACAATACAAGCAACTCGATTCTATAAATAATCTAAAACGACTCAAGCTAAAAATAGCAAGTAACCCGACGCAATCTAAACGGAAAATTAATAAACCCAAGCAAAGAATAACAACACAAACCGCAAAATAAATTCCAATTTTACAAAATTTGAAATTAATTAAAATCAAAACAACATCAATTATTAGAACAACCTCCACAGCCATAATGAGTGGAGATATGAAGCTTTATTTGGAGACCATTTCAACGTATAACGGTGATCAAACTTTGTTAGTAAATTATATAACCGCGTGTGAACTATTTTTGAAAACCTTTTATAAACCCGAAGACAACGAAATAAACGTACTACTCCTACGCCAGTTATGTATCCCCAATTAATATACGTATAAAGAAATAAAATTATTAGGAAATTATTAGAAAGTGTTAAGAATACGCCAAGTGAAGTGCAACATTGTAACACAAGGACAATTTGTAAAGTTTATTAACGTTCATGAGAACGGATGCGCTACTTTGTATCGCAAACGATAGTGACACTGAAGATGTCAGGCCACAGACGGTCAGGTACCGTGATTACTTAGAAATTAGGATTACAACAATGTAACTATGAATAGAGTTAAGAATAAGCAGACACGAGATCTGCAAGTTCCCACAGCCATGTGAGGGGGTAGGAGTATTATAAAAGCCCGGAAGCTCAAGGACCTGGCAGTCAGTCAAATGATCCGCTTTTGCATTGCAGTTTACTTACTACTCGAAATAGTACTTTTATCAATTAATTTCGATTTAATGTTTGGAACTGGTTTTTTAAAACTTACTCTAACTCGCATTGCATCTTAATACTGAAATGTATTTACAACATTGTATAAATATATAACAGGTCATTTGAGACACGAATTTTTAACGTATATTTGTGAGCGTTTTATTGAGCTTTCAAAACTGTAAATTTCAAATATCTGCAGACATTTGTTGCATACTAAATATTTTACTAGCATTCTCCACATTTGTCAGACATTTTCAAACAATACAACATTTACAAGACATTTTGAAACATTTGCTACATTTGCCAAACATTTACAACATTTTCAAACATTTTTTAAAGTCTGTACACCACATTTGCCGAGTGGTTAACCCCCCGGATTAACCCATTCTGAAGTGTCATGTTTTTACAATTAACCCTAAACTTTCTAATCTATCTAATTCTTTCTTTAAACAATCTCTCAAATTTATAGGAATTTTTCGAGGGGAACATGATTTTGCTAAATGGTCTTCTTTTAATTTAATACTATACTGTACCTAGAAAACATTCTTATACTCATTAATCAGAGTTCTTTGTCAACTTTTTTTACCAACTGAATTTGAGTTTGAGAATTGAGTTCTTTACAACATTCTAAACCTAATAGGGGTTTGGCTTTATGTGGAACTATCACAAACACCTCATTAACATTTCTATTGTTAACCTTTAAGTTGAATTTTGTGCAAACAATTGTTTCTAAATTTAAAGCCACCATACGTTTCTAAATTTAATATATAATCACGTAGGTCTAACTCTTTGCCTAAATAATCTATCAATAGATTTACTGTATCGATAAGTAAAAGATTTAGCTCACTGCCTGAATCAAGCTTAAAATTAATATCAACACCTTTGTTTGGTCTCTTTGTCGCACGTTTTTCGTGTTTAATTTTAAATCGTTGTAAATTCGTAGTTGTAAATCAAATAGTAAAGCTGTCGTCCCTTGTCCGGTTAAATTCTGTCATAAAACCTCCTTTGTGCCTGTGAAAAACAAGTTGGACTAAAGGGGTAATGATTGACACTTGCTCATAGACATCGAAGAGAAACGTTTGTTGGTTCGGTAAAGTGAATAAAGTAATTAGTGTCGGGGATTGTGAATTTATATATAAATCCTAAAAACACAGTGATAGTGCATACGTAACACGTTTAATAAGTAGGTATACAGTACACTTCGTTGAAGAGTAGAAACGACACATATAGAACAACAAACCCGGCTAAGGTAAATCGATGTATAAAATTATAAAACCCCTCACACTTAAACAATTATTTTAAACAAATTATATTTCTTTGTATTCGAGTTCATAAAGTACAGATTGTACATGAATTAAGGTAGAATCTTATAAATTTGCATTTACAAAAACGTTAAAGACAAGCTGTACGCATGTGAATAAAGTTAAATGATGGTCTTGGCTATTAGTAGGGCATTACCCTATATACAAACTACTCTGACGACTTAAAACGGAAATCGTCAGATCTAACATCGTCAGATAAACCAACATCTGAATTATCACCAATATTAATAACGAGTATCAATCAAAATTATCTACTCATCATTTGTGGAATCATAGATTTTTACATGAAACGCCTTCAGTGTCGGTGACTCAAATAACTCAAGGTGGTGTTGGATGCAAAACCATGACAAAGCCGTTTTATTCGATATTAAAGTTTTTCCCATTGATTATTGCCACTAAAAAATCAATTTTATTCTCTCACAACCATTCGATTTTAAATAATTTGAGCTATAGGCATAAAAACAAGTGATCATATGTATGGGGGTGGTTTATGCATAAAAAAGGTGACTTTGTATAATTATTTCAATAAATAATCGTAAAGTAGTTTTAAGCGCTTCGCTAGCATAATTATAAACTAGGCTCCTCTGTTTTTTCTAAAGCCATGTCGTAGTTTGAAAATCATTTGATTCTAAGAAATACCTTCAAGGACATTTATTAAAATGGCTGCTAGGTTGATAATGATTTAGATATTGTTTTAAGTATACGTTAAGAACACCGCAAGGTAAATTTATATCTACATAATTTCTGAAAAAAAATTTAAAATGAAGTAAAATGATTCCTTTGTATTCAACACATTTAACAATCTCCTGTGAACGACACGATCGATAGCCAATATTGAAGTAAAAAGCGTCTAGTAGAATTTATCGTTTAGTACGAGATGATGTCTCGTATTAAGAGGAAATGCCTTTATAAACATTGAAACAACTCGCCTTATTAGAATACACTATTTGTATTGACAGGAATTTGTGTGTTTTTTGTACATTTACAATAATTGACCTATTAACAAGTGTACGTTTGCACCCTTAAACACCGTTCATTGAAATGTTATTTGCACAACAAAAAAATAATTTACCAATATATAGCTCGGTATCATACTAAGGAACGTTCGTCATCATATAATTTATGTAATTGTTGTTCCCTCTATAAAGGTTTTATTAAAGTTCGTTTCTGCTCACATACTAACGAACGGCCATTCGTATACATTTTATGTGCATATTCCATTTGTTGCAAGAGCATATTTATGCAATTTGTATGATTATTCGGAATCTCCGAAGAGCACTTTAGCATGCACAGTTGCATATTAACTAATGTGCATGCATTTGTATGCAATTTATGTAACTATGCCGAATCACTAAAAAGTTATTTACACAGACACACGATGCATCATACTAACAAACATCCATTTACATACAATTTGTGTGATTATTCCGCATCACAGAAAAGTACTTTATAAAGTCATATACAGTTCCATACTGACGAACGTCTATTCGCAAGCAATTTATGCTGCACTACATAAAGGTAGTTTAAAAGTACATATGATATCAAACATTAACATATGTCTATTTGCATGCAATTTATGTAATTATGACACGTCACATAGGGGTAGTTTAAAAATTACACATGAAGTCGCACACTAACGGACGTCCATTCCCATGCAATTTGTGTAATTATGCCGCAACACAAAAAGGTCATTTACAGACACACATGAAGTTTCACACAAACGAACGTCCATTCGAATGCAATTTATGTAATTATGCCACATCACATAAGGGTAATTTAAAAATGCACATGAAGTCGCACACTAACGAACGTCCTTTCCCATGCAATTTGTGTAATTATGCCGCAACACAAAAAGGTCATTTACAGACACATATGAAGTTTCACACTAACGAACGTCCATTCGAATGCAATTTATGTAATTATGCCACATCACATAAGGGTAATTTAAAAAAACACTTGAAGTACCACACTAACGAACGTCCATTCGAATGCAATTTGTGTAATTATGCCGCAACACAAAAAGGTCATTTACAGACACATATGAAGTCTCACATTAACGAACGTCCATTCGAATGCAATTTGTGTAATTATGCCGCATCACGAAAAGATATTTTACAGACACATATGAAGTCGCACACTAACGAACGTACCTTCGAATGCAATATATGTAATTATGTCACGTCACATAAGGGTAGTTTAAAAATACACATGAAGTGCCACACTAACGAACGTCCATTCGAATGCAATTTGTGTAATTATGCCGCATCACAAAAATATATTTTACAGAGACATATGAAGTCGCACACTAACGAACGTCCATTCCCATGCAATTTGTGTAATTATGCCGCAACACGAAAAGATATTTTACAGACACATATGAAGTCGCACACTAACGAACGTCCATTCGAATGCAATTTGTGTAATTATGCCGCATCACAAAAATATATTTTACAGAGACATATGAAGTCGCACACTAACGAACGTCCATTCCCATGCAATTTGTGTAATTATGCCGCAACACGAAAAGATATTTTACAGACACATATGAAGTCGCACACTAACGAACGTCCATTTGAATGCAATTTGTGTAATTATGCCGCATCACAAAAATATATTTTACAGAGACATATGAAGTCGCACACTAACGAACGTTCTTTCGCGATGCAATTTGTGTGCTTATTGTGCAAGACGCAAAAACGTTTTACAGAAACATGTGCAAGCCCATATTAATGAACGACCATTTGTTCCAAATATGTGATTTTTCCGTATCGAAAAAAATAATCTAGAAAGCATATGTGGTATTTTTCACTAACCATGAAGGTGTGCATGCTTTTTACGTAATTAGGTTGTATCTAAAGAAAGTCAGGAAAACATAGGACCCCATAATAACGAATGTTCATTTACATACAGTTCACTTGCATACAAAGGAACTCCTTTTCGCAAAAATGCATTTCTATAATCACGCCAATTCGTGTTGTGCTTCAATAACTTATTAGAAAACAAATCTAATACGGGCTTTCGTTTAATTGTTGGTTGCTTATCCGCTAAATTTGGAAGAAGGTTCAAATTTAGTTTGTGCACATATAAACAATCGCTAAGTATTTAAATTAACTTTTACCGTTACTTTACATCACTGAAAAGTTCTAAATTTTTTAAATAAAACTTCGTAGATAATTATGGATTATGTGTTTTTGGTAACTGCAATGTACTTACCTCATCTTACTTAACCTGCATACAACGGCAACTAGACAAAAGTGTTGCAACAACAATATAAGATTTTTGTATCACCACCAAGGAAGCATTGGTTCAAGAACCTGCAACAACATAAAGATTGTTTAACTGCCCAGTTAGGTTTATAATAGTTATTTCAAAGGAACTCACGCAAACCAACGCTCGAAAATTAAAGTAGATCCAGTTTAACGAATGCATTATAAAACTACCCCACAATAACACTCGCGTAAAATCCATGAAAGCATAGTAACAATTTTTAAGTATATTTCTAGCACCCAAAGATTCCAAAGTCGATTTATCGAATTACAGTAATGTAAGTCGTTCAACTACAATAAATATTGAATAATTGAACACTTCTCCAAACGTGAAAACAAACATATATTAAAATAGAATACGTAGTGTAAAATGGAAAAAATATGCAAACTACGAAATGGAACGTATAAACTCCTATGCATTTTTGATTATCTAATTAAAAGTTAAACAGTCTATGGACGAGTAATCTATCGTACAATCTGTAATACGACCCGCAGTTGATTCGACAGTTTCAACGATAATTGTAAGTTAGTAGGGTTGTGATACAACCTGTAGCGCGATATCCAGTACCACCTATCCGCAAAATCTAACCCACGTCCAGCTTACAGGACAAGGTACAACGTGTCAAGACTGCAACGACTGTTGTAAGGCAATTTTATTTCATTTTAATATTATTAGTAGCACTTGAGGGTTTAGAATAATAATAATAAACACGGAGTATCAAAATAAAATTTTTTGGGAATTGTTTATACAAATGTATAGAGAACAAGTGTCGGGGTGTAAAATTGCAAGATTATTCCTATAAAATAAACGAATTGTCAGCTGAAGGTACCATTGCGTTAGCAGAGGTACATCCCGAATATACCGTAACATATGTTTTGACGTGATTTATAAATACATAGATTCTTTAGTTTACTACACTCACTGTACCAATTACTTAAGTCAGTAAATAGTTTTTTAATATTAATTATAAGACAATCATTGACAATTTAATCCAATTGGTAGTGGAGTATTGTTTAAAATGTATAATGTAGGCCCATTCGATCGAGCGATATGCGTATTGCCACTTGATTTTGTACCAGGAGATGGGTAGATCTCATATAAGGTTTGGTTTATCAGTTAACGATGATGAGGTAAAGGTATTTAATACGTTATTCTAATTTGATTTCAATTACAGCGCTTTGGTTTAGTTTTAAGATGATTACATAGCCACGATGTCTGTGCCTCATGGATAAATATAGCGTCGTTTCAGTTTATATGTTTGTGGAAAGCTAAAAATAAATTTAATTAAGAAACTATATTCAAGAATATAGAAAACAGCGTGATTATTCAATTTCTTGGTAATTTAAGTTTCGGAAATTTCTGTAAGAGGTTTACTTGTTTGGTTGTTTAATTTCGAAATATATGGTTTCGTCGTGTCGTCGTATGACCTCTCAAAATTTGTCTAATAATTCAAGATAAGCGAATAGCTTTATACATGTAGTCCAGCGATCTGTTCGCCTTAAAGTTTGATAATGAAATAACACATTTACACAAGAATATTAAGCTAATAAATATTTGTTTCCACTTAAAGTATTAATGATTACGTTTCTAGTAATACTGTAACCTAAAACAGGCTATGCAAATTTTAAGTAAAAATTAATACCTGATACTAAAGTAAATTATCAAAAGGGTCCATATTTTAGGTTATGATTAATATAACTTTTTTGGGATATAGTTGAAGAAATTGTTAAACTTTGAACTTACGTTTAACCTGTAGTTCTAAAATTTCCAGTATAGTTGTGAGACTGCATATACAGATCTAAATAAAGAACGCTATTAAATGTTGTTGTATAAAAAATTACTGCTTTGATATGAAATTAGTTGGAAAGATATACTCTGCTAAAATTAAACCTGCTGCCGCTTTTTTGAAAGCTTTGTTTTTGTGAATATTTGTTGTATATTTCGTAAATGAAATTATTAAACAAAAAAAATACAGATTTATACAACGAATAACTTAAACTAAATTGACTGTTTTATTTTGGACAAATGCGTCCAAAAAATAAGGAAACTTAACACAATTTTTTGATCTGTTTTCCTAAATATTTGAGATATTAATGGTGGTTTTTGGGTAATTTTAATAGTGTTTTCTATCAGGTTTGGTCAGTAATACTACTTGCAATTTATGTAATTATGCCACATCACATAAATATAATTTAAAACAACATATTAAATTGCACACTAACGAACGTCCATTCGCTGCAAATTGTGTAATTATGCCTCATCAAGGGAAGATGATTTACAAATACATATGAAGTGGCACACTAACGAACGAACATTTGCCTGCAACTTATGTAATTATGCCGCATCGCAAAAATGTTGTTTAACAAACCATATGAAGTCGCACACTAAAGAACATCCATTCGCAAGCAATTTGTGTAATTATGCCTCGTCAAGAAAATATACTGTACAAATACATATTATGTATATAATTCGCCGCATCACGTAAAGGTAATTTACAAAGGCATATGAAGTCGCACACAAACGAACGTCCATTCGCATGCAATATTTGTGATTATTCTGCAAGACGCAAGTCTTTTACAGAAACATGTGCAGTCCCTCTAGCCGTTTTCAAGATAAAGAGCGAAATCCAAAAGGGGTACTAGATATCAAAATAGAAATTTCACTAATTGATACGCCAAGCAAAATAATAAGAAAATTGTTTTACTAAATTAAAATACCTTCAACCGTTTTCAAGATATAGAGCGAAATCCATAAGGGCACTACGTATCAAAATAAGAAAAATTACAAAGATCGATGTAAAATAATGCAAATATCAAAATAATTGTTTTTGCAAAATTTAGTTATCTTTAACCGTTTTCGTGTTATCTGTAAGAAACCAAAAAGGCACTACGTATCAATATAACAATCACACCGGTCGATGTAGCATAATCAAATACGCAAGTCGCTGTTTTTACAAAATCTTTATATCTTTAACCCTTTCCGTGTTATCATTAAAAAACCAAAAAGGCACTACATACCAATAAAACAATTACGCCAATGGATTCCTTATGCTCAAATACGCAAATAATTGCCTTTGCAAAATTTAGCTATCTCTAACCGTTTTCAAATTATCATCAAATAAACATTTTTTAACCATAAAGTCTTAAAACGCGTTTATCTCGAAAAACAAGCAAAATTTAGAAAAAATAAATCGAAAAATCTCCCTTTAAAAACCCCTGGTTCTGATTGAATGACCTTGTCCCATATAATAAATTTCATCCCGATATCTTTATAAACAAAAAAATTTACAAATGACCTTAAACATGCATTGAGAGCAAAAGTTTCTACTTACATAAAAACGCTTTGGGCACTTTATAATCGATATATTAACCACTATGCAAACTAATATAAAATTAAATTTAAAGGTTGTAACACGATTGTGAACTGAAGAAAATGGTATAAAGCCAAGCTTTTCCTGAATATTCGTTATCAGATGGATGGCGATTGAACTCATTGTCCATCTGATGGTACTTACAGAAAACATTAACATTATGTTTAATACGAAGTAGTTTAACAATACCTGCTTACCTAGCCAGCAACAATTTTATAATACATTAGAAGATAGGGCAATCTCTGTCAAACAGTATGCGCATGCTCAAAGAGTATGGTCAACATTTAATATTCAGAACTTGGGCAATATTCTGATTTATATCTGGAAACTAATGTATTGTTGTTTGCTGAAGTTTTTGAACAATTCCGATCAAGTTGTCACTCCACATATGGACTTGACCCCGCCCACTACTATACACTACGTGGGTATACTTGGGACGCAATGATGAAGCATACAGGTCAGGAACTTGAGTTATTAACGGAAATTGATCAACTCTTGTTCATTGAAAAAGGTATACGCTGCGCGGCGGTCTTAGTCAAGTATGTTCAGAACGATGTGCGTCTGCTAGCAATAAATATTTACCCACATATGATTCATCCAAACCTGATGAATATCTAATGTATTTTGATGTAAATAACCAGTACGGGTGGGCTATGAGTCAACCTTTTCCATATGGTGACTTTGAATGGACCGATACCAATATTGATGTAACCTCAATTCCCGATTATTGTTTTGAGGGTTATATATTAGAAGTTGATTTGGAGTATCCTGAATCCATTCACGACCTACATATGAATATTCCATTTTGCCCTGAACATGTAGACCCAACGACTGGAAAACCACCTGTGGAGAGAATCCAAAATACTAAATTAATGACCACGTTGAATTCTAAATGCAAATATGTGATCCATTACAGGAATTTAAAACAGGCGTTGGCAAATGGGCTTAGATTAAAAGTTATTCACAGGGTATTTAAATTTAAACAAAGCTGTTGGCTAAAATCATATATTGATTTATATACGCATCTCCAAAAGCGCGCTAGGAACGAGTTTGAAAAAAATCTGTTCAAATTGATGAACAATGCTGTTTTTGGTAAAACAATGGAGAACAAGCGGAAGCATTGTAATGTTAAGCTCGCTCAAAATTGGTATGGTAGGTATGGTGCCAAAGCTCGTATATCCAATCCTCTGTTTAAGAATCTTACAGTTTTTGATGAAAATCTTGTATTGGTAGAATTAAATAAATCAGAAGTATACTTTAATAAACCGATATACGTAGGCATGTGTGTCTTGGACTTATCGAAACTCACGATGTATTATTTTCATTATGGCTACATGAGTACTACCTTTGGAAACGATTGCAGTGTTTTATATACGGATACTGATAGTCTTATTTACAAAATCAACAATCGTGATCCATATGAAGTTATAAAGCGGGACTGTCGACAACGTTTTGATACTTCTGATTATCCAAACGATAATGTCTATGGAATCCTTTTAGTCAATAAGAAAGTACTGGGAATGATGAAAGATGAAAACAATGGACGGATTATGACAAATTTTATCGGATTAAAATCTAAAATGTATGCTATAAAAATTTTTAAAACACCAGAAGAGGAGGAAGCAGAACGTTTGCGTGTGGAAGATGATTCCACACCGTTCGTTTACATTTCCAATGCTCCACCCGAAGGTACTACATTGGCCAGGAGGCGAGTTTTTTGTTGCTTGGAAATTTAGAATTTTGCCGAACCCTTGCCGTTTCAGACAAGGTAGGTATCTTTAACGTGTGTGACAACACTCACACACGGGACTTCTATTTAACCTCTCATCCGAACGAGGGCGTAATATTTGTGAAAAATGCTCGATGATTCCACACCGTTCATTTACATTTCCAATGCTCCACCCGAAAGTACTACATTGGCCAGGACGCGAGTTTTTTGTTGCCTGGAAATTTAGAATTTTGCCAAACCCTTGCCGTTTCAGACAAGGTAGGGATCTTTAACGTGCGTGACAACACTCACACACGGAACCTCTATTTAACCTCTCATCCGAACGAGGACGTAATATTTGTGAAAAATGCTCACCTGCCATTTTTCAAGCAGTCGGCCGTGTCGGGATTTGAACCCAGGACCTTTGGATCCGTAGTCTTACGCTTACTACATTGATCCACGGCGACGCCTTGATGATTCCACATTGTTCATTTACATTTCCAATGCTCCACCCGAAGGTACTACATTGGCCAGGAGGCGAGTTTTTTGTTGCCTGGAATTTTAGAATTTTGCCAAACCCTTGCCGTTCCAGGCAAGGTAGGGATCTTTAACGTGCGTGACACCACACTCACACACGGGACCTCCATTTAACCTTTCATCCGAACGAGGGCGTAATATTTGTGAAAAATGCTCGATGATTCCACACCGTTCATTTACATTTCCAATGCTCCACCCGAAGGTACTACATTGGCCAGGAGGCGAGTTTTTTGTTGCCTGGAATTTTGGAATTTTGCCAAACCCTGCCGTTCCAGGCAAGGTAGGGATCTTTAACGTGCGTGACAACACTCACACACGGGACCTCCATTTAACCTTTCATCCGAACGAGGGCTTAATATTTGTGAAAAATGCTCACCTGCCATTTTTCAGGTAGTCGGCCGTGTCGGGATTTGAACCCGGAACCTTGGGATCCGTAGTCTTTCGCTTACTACATTGATCCACGGCGACGCCTGATGATTCCACACCGCTTCCTATTGCTCTTTCCAATTTTGGTGTAACTAAAAAGATTAAAGGTATAAAGAAATCTGCTATTAAAAACAAAATTACATTTGAGGACTTTGTACATTGTGTGGACGAGTATAGAGAAAAATTTATATCTCAAAATTTAATCCATTCATCTAAACATCATGTTCATACCATCATTCAAAACAAAATAGCTCTAAGTCCTCACGATTATAAACGTCATTTGATCCAGGGATCATACATAACACTACCCATAGGTCATTATCCCATAGACAGCATGGAAATTGAGGAGGCAGTTTAAATTATGATAAATTACTCTAATATGTGCATATAGTATGTACGTGTAAATATGTTCATCTAGTAAATAAGTGTAAATATATAAATAAAATGTTAATTTATATGTAATACATGTAGGGTTATATATTATATGTTAATTGAATTGGTACCTTCAATCCTATTGTAAATGTACTGTTATTTGTTAATGTAGTATTTAGGTATGTTACTCTAAATAATGTTAACTTAGATGTAAGCAATCGATACATGTGTAATGTTTGTTAATTCGGGTAAGCCGATACAATATATGTAATATTAAAAATATGTATGTTAGAGTATATAAAATCAGTGTATGTAAGTCCAATGTGTTTTAAAGAATTTTAATGAATGCACATTTTTATTTATGTGGAGAGAGTGGGGCAGAGTAGGGAGGAGATTGTGGATCAGACTGCGTCAGAATTCCTATATAAAACGGTTAAGCAAAGGTCACTGTGCGAATTTTTTTTCAAGTACGTTGGCGGTGGTGGGGCGAAGGGTCTAGCACTCAGGGTGCTCGGGGTGTCGAGAGCGAAATTCATGTCTGGAGCTAAAAAAATGCTTAGATGAAGAAAACTATTGCATAGATGTAGGAATATTTGCGGTGACCTCGGGGTGAATGATCTTTGTATCTACCAAAAATGGTCTTTTTGGACCTTAGAATTTCCCATGTTAAATCCCATAAGAAAACCGATTTTTTGGTCTCGTGGTAACCTTGCTTATCTACTCACACCACACATAAGTAATTTACAAAGACATTATCAGTCGCATACTAACGAGCGTCCATTCGCATGCAATTTGTGTAATTATACCACATCACGAAAAAGTTATTTAAAATGACATTTTCGGTCGTAAACTCACGAACGTCAATTCGCATGCGCATCACGTAAAAGTAATTTACAAAAACATTTTTGGTCGTACACTAATAAAAGTTCATTTGCATGCAATTTGTGTAATTACAGCTCGTCACGAAAAAGTGATTTGCGCAAACATAAGTAATCGCATCTTAATTAGCGTTCACTGGTATGCAATTTGTGTGAATATAGCGCATCACTAAAAGTATTTTACAAATTTATTTTTGGTCGCATAATAACGAACGTCCTGGTACTTACAATTTGTATGATTATATTTCGGCACAAAATAGTTATATACAACGACATCTACAATCGCATATAAACAAACGTCTATTCGCATGCAATTGGTGGCTGTTTTACATAAAAGAAAGCTATTGTGAAAATCCATTTGTCCTCGCATTCTGAGAAACATTCAGTTATGTGATTAGTCTGTATTGCAAAAATACTTTTGCAGTCCCGTATTAATCAACACCCGTTTGTTTGCAATATGTGAATTGTTTCATATCGGAGACGAATAATCTAAAAGTAAATGGGCAATTCCATAGTAACTAACGTGCTACGTACATTGACGTAGCTGGCAGGACAAAGAAAGGAATGCCCGGACTCAGTTGGGGAGTAGGCGGGGTTTTATCACTACAAAATAACAGAAAGACTTGAAAATAAAATAAACACACGCATTTATACCTCACAAAAAAAACCTATAAATAAAACTAATTAGAAACTATGTTACACATAGGCAGTGTGTAAATTTTTGCGGTAATTTCGAATAGCTCTGTGGTAAAGAAAAGTGGATAATTAACAGACAACATAATTAATGATTTTAACCAAACCAAACAAGTATTTCAAACACTACCTGTTGTTTACGAGCGTAGCGACGCACATTTGTTTATGCAGTCGTGCCAACGGAAAAACGATGTAAACAAAACTGTAGAATCTGTCCGTCCTTTACGGGAAACTAAAAAATATATTCTTTTCTTGGCAGGTGTAGCGAAGCACATTTATTTCGATAACGGTTGTTCTGAAGGAAAGCGGTTTTTCTAATTGGCGGTTATACGTAGAACATGTATGCAGTGATGCGGCCTTCAAGAACGAGAAATCGATACAGACTTTCTTCGTGTGTTTTCCAAGTTAATACACTGTTCTTGCACGTGCGGATAGCAAAGTTTATTACTCGCGGCACTTGTAGGCACGTGCTTAAAGTAAAACATGGAATTTTACACTAATAAATTTAAATATACCGAATCGGACGTAAATAATCAACAAACTCAACGGAAAATAAATTTAGCTGTAAATTATTTACAATATAAACAGAAAAATTGAAAATTAAAAATAATTAATAACAGTAGTACCAAAAAAAAAATGGAAATAAAAATAATTAATAGCCTCCCAAGTACCCTGTAAAGTAATTTAACACAAAACTAGGATAGGCTACTTTCCGTCCTGCTATATTTACAAGGATTAAATTTTTATTGCCAAAAGAGTTGAACTTTTAATAAATACAACAAAAAGGAAGGGTTGCTTACATATTGATCCACATTACAGATAATTTGTTGCTGTCTGAATGCATTCGTCCAGCTGTTGTAGGTCACAACATTGTGCCTAAACCGTATACTCTCTCTAAAACAAAATATAAGTAAAAAGCAGTTAACTAGGTAGCTGGGTGAAACTTAATCGCTATAATCCATAGTGTATCCTGACGATCGAGAGAGTAAAACAAAATAATTCTCACTTGGCTTAATGCAAAACTAACTCAAATATCCCTATAGTGGGGGATAAAGAATACTACTATAGTAAGCCTGCTTATCGTAAAAGGCGATTAAAAGGCGCAGCAAGGGGCAGCAGCCTTGCTGGCTAAAAGATATTGGAGGAGGGTCGGTTGGTCTCGGGCGATCCTCAATAATTTACAAGCTTGTTGGAGGTTGGCCGTGACGAATACGGCTTTTTGCTAAAATCTTTAAAAACTGCGTTGTGGAAAGATATGGGAGCCTACCACAATATTTCCCAGGTGTGCGTGGCCTAAAACACGAAATATATATGATGGAGAGCTCACAAGTAAAATTCTTGTCCGAGGTAAAATACTCCCTCATTCGGATCTCCGGGAGGGGTACTTGGGGCTCGTCATCGTAAGAATATAAAGCAACAGTTCGATTTAGTGAATAGGGACTTGGAATGTAAGGTCATTATTCAGAGTAGATAAGTTAACGAATTTATTAGTCGAAATGAGAAAGGAAAAGCTGGACATTTTAGGTATTAGTGAGGTGAGATGGCCAGATAGTAATGACTTTTGGAAAGATAATTATAGAATAATTACAACTTCTTCAACTAATGGACAGGCAGGCGTAGGAATAGTGTTAGGTAAAAGATTAGGGCATAAAGTTAAAGAGTACTTACAATTTAGTGATAGAATAATTATGGTTAGATTGAGTACAAAACCCACAGACACTGTTTTAGTACAGGTTTACATGCCAACAACTCAGTACGAGGATGAGGAAGTAGAAAAGGTATACGAGGATATAAATAGTATAGTGAGAAAAGTAAAAGGAGATGAGAATTTAATAGTTATGGGCGATTTTAATGCGTCAGTGGGAGAAGGTAGTGAGGGAAAAATGGTAGGAAAATTTGGGTATGGCAGACGAAATGATAGAGGAGAAAGATTAGTTGAGTTTTGCCAGGAACATAGATTAGTAACTGTAAACACCCTATTCGAACAACATGTTAGAGAAGATATACCTGGAAAGCCCCAGGTGATAGGGCTAGATACCAAATAGATTATATTTTAGTTAAACAAAGATTTAGAAACCAAGTTAAAACTGCCGTAGTTATCCAGGGGCTGACATAGATAGCGATGATAACTTAGTTAAAATGAAGTGTAAACTAAAATTCAAAAAATTGAGAAAGGTTAAAAGAGAGGATGGGATCTAGGTAAGCTTAATGATAGTAGGGTAAAGAGGAATATAAACAAGTATTAGATAATAAGAGCAAAGAGATAGCTGTAGGAGGAGCATAGAAAATAGATGGAAAGAAATAAAACTGACTGTACATGATACAGCAACACAGACTATAGGTAAGAAAAAATAGAAGCGAGAAAACCCTGGGTAACAAAGGAGATATTAGATTTAATAGAGAATAGAAGAAAGCTTAAACCTTTCAGAGAAGTGGATAGTGAAAATAAGCAAAAATATAATACAGTTAGAAATAAGATAGTACATGAGTGTAGAAAAGCTAGAAATAAATGGATGGAGGAGAATTGTAAGGAATACAAGATGATTTGAAAGTAGGTAAGACAGACAGGGCTTACAGAGCAGTTAAAAAGTTTTTTGGGGAAGATAGGAAAAAATATAATGGTATTAGAGACGAGAATAATGAGCTTCTAATAAATAAAGTTGAGGTAGCTGATAGATGGAAAAGATATTTAGAAGATTTATATAAGGGAGACGATATGGATGAGTTAGAGAACGACCAAGAAGAGGATGTAGAAATAGGGTTCTCAATATTAAGAGAGGAATTTGATAGAGCTGTTCGGAATCTTAAATTAAATAAAGCGCCAGGGATAGACGATATTCCCGCAGAATTAATAAAATATGCAAGTCAGAAAACTTTAGACAGATTATATGAACTAATAAATGTAATATATGACACAGGTGAGGTTCCAATAGATTTCGAAAAATATTATTATCCCAATCCCAAAAAGTCAGGAGCTGATAGGTGTGAGAATTTTAGAACGGTTAGTTTAACTTCTCATGCTTCCAAAATCCTAACAATAATAATTAAAAATAGAGTAGAAGCTTTGACTGAGAATTATTTAGGCGAAGACCAATATGGTTTTCGTAAAGACAGAGGGACTAGAGAACCGATACTAATGATTAGGGTAATTATCGAAAAAGGTTACAAAAAATAAAAAGACTCATTTCGCGTTTGTAGATTTAGAAAAAGCATTTGATAGGTTAATTGGATTGTTATGTTCAGGGTTTTGCAAAAAATAGGAATCTCTCATAGGGATAGAAAAATTATTTACAGTCTATATAAAAACCAAAGCGTAGTAATTAGATTTGATGAAATAGAAAAGGAAGCTAGGATTAGAAATGGTGTTAGACAGGGTTGTATACTGTCTCCTTGATTTTTAATGTTTATATTGAGGAAGCTTTAAACTTAGCTAGAGAGAGAAAAGAGATAGGTATTAGTGTATAGAGACAGAAAATAGACATGTTACGATTTGCAGATGATATAGCCATTATAGCAGAGTCTAGAAAAGAGTTAGGAGAGTTTTAAATATTTTAGATGAGATACTACGGAGTAACTATAGTATGAGAATTAACTCAGTAAAGACAAAGATAATGACAAGTGAGTTACAGCCTAGTTCTAAACCAAAATTAAAAATAGGTAATACCGAGTTAGAGGAGGTAGATGAATTTTGCTATTTAGGTAGTATAATTACAAAGGATGGACGTAGCAGAAGGGATATAGTAGCTAGAATAGCTCAAGCTAGAAAAAAGTTTTTAAAAAAGAAAGACTTACTAATAGCTAATAGTATTAGTTTAGATAATAGAAAAAGTTTCTTAAAGTCGTACGTATGGAGCGTTCTACTATACGGTAGTGAGGACTTGGACAATTAAAGAAGTAGATAAGAAAAGATAGAAGCTTTTGAAACTTGGTGTTATAGGAGAATGTTAAAGATTAGTTGGACAGATAGAGTAACAAACGAGGAAGTTTATAGAAGGATAGGTGAGGATCCCTGTATGTGTAAACAATTGAAGGTCAGGAGAGATAGAATGATAGGGCACCAGTTAAGACATGAGGGACTATTTAGTAAAGTCTTAGATTATAGACTACCAAATAAAAATAGAGTAGGAAGGCCTAGACAAAGCTATATTAGTCAAATTATTAGAGATTTAGGTTGTGAAGGGTATGTAGACCTTTTAGACTAGCTCAGAATAGAAAAGAATTTAGAGCTGCGTCAAACCGACTTTAAGTAAGTTCGAAAACAAAACAAAAAAAATAAAAATCAGTTAACTAAATGTCACCAGGACATAACTCACAATTAGTTAGCGGTCTGGCATGTTGGTAGCGATTCGTTGCTTAAGCCTTACCATAACATATATTTTAACACTTTTCCTTTTGAAGGTTATATTTCACTTCCTTATAAATGGTAAACATGTAAACATGTTAGAGTTCTTTAACAACCATCATGTTGCTAATATCTATGTAAAGTCAGATGGATAGGAAAAGATAAAAGGATATAGGAAGACCTAGACCAAACTATATTAGTCAAATTATTAGAAATTGAGGTTGTGAAGGGTATGTAGAACTTTTTAGATTAACACAGATTAGAAAAGAAGTTAGAGCTGCGTCAAACCGACCTTAAGTAAGGTCGAAAACAATATGATGATGAACTCAAATTAATTGTACAATAACCAGTTATTTCGATCCCCTTCTAATGAAAGGAAATCGATAGTCTTCCGATTAAGCTAGGGGTCTATTCCTCGGGTAGAGCTTATGAGAAGTGATCGTGGGTTTCACGACAAAAACGTTGTCTTTTTGACTGACTCTCAAATACAAAATCCATCAAGTCCTAGAATTTTTAAAGCACGGGATTGCCCTAAGGGGAAATTTGGAAATTCTTAGGGAGAAAATTCGTTTTTACTGCAAAAGCAAGAGCTGCAAAAAAATAGTGTTAACATAATAACAAAGGACGCAAGTAATGCACTTTTGCTACTTTATACCAAAAAGAAAAGAAGTAGCTATTAATACCAATAATTTACACATTATAATAAAGGAAAATTAGATATTAAACTTCTTGAAAGCACTATTTAGTGCTTCTTTATCAAGTCACAGCTAAAAACTTTATTTTTATAAAAGGATATGTATATACTTCTACCTTTTAACTCAAATAACACTACTTTTGGACTCACTTGTCCAAAATAAAACAGTTGTTCAATTAAATTATATGATGGTTCTTTAATTAAATTTAACTTTCTTTGTGATAAAATTTTATATTCAAAATATACATCCATAATGTGGTCTAATCTTTTAGACGCAGATATTTAAATATGAAAATTATGATTGTCTCCACTATGAATCAAAATATTAATAATGTATCAAACATGACCGTGAGGTTTTTAAATTAATTACCCAAAATACACAGATGTTACCTTGGTTTACAATTATGTGTTATGTATTCAAAGTTAAATAAAATTAGTTCTCATAATTACTTTATATGTCATTGAATTTAAATGATATACTTTTCAGAATTAAATAAAGAGATTAGTCATCTTAATTATTTGTAGTTATATCAAATGTAAGCAATAATCTATACTGTAATGAAATCCAAACAACAATTACTTTGTAAAATAAAAGTCGTAAAACGCTACCATGTTAGTTTTAATTACTCGCCTCGCTGTCAAGTTAAACGAACAGCTGTTGTCGGGTCAAGTTCTTAGACAAACGCTTACCTTGCAAACTGGTACTTTGGACTTCATTGAAACAAATACCTTGCCGAAACTACATGTGTTAGTCTGCAATCCTTCAACAAACAAGTGACGTCATCGAACTTTCCAAATTTGCGCTTACAAAGTGCTACACACTCTTTTCCTTTAGCCTGATATTTAATTTCGCTAACCTTCAAATATGTGTAGTTATCAAAATCTCGTGGAAAATGAAATAAAAAGAATATTTCCTTCTAAAGGCGCCGACTAGCTCAAACGGTTATTTTCCACGTAGCATGTACGACCATAACCTCAGGTCGAGGTTCTAGGGTTCTACTCTATTATCTGTATCTACCAAAATAATGTGATGTACCAATTTATCAGTCAAATTTTATATCACACACAAAAATTATAAACTTTTTTTTTATGATTAAATATTTACCGAATCTTAATAAAGTCTAGGTGTATCTCCAGGTAATTTCTACAAATATTTTAAATTTTAAAAATTATTCTGTTCTGTCAAATAATGACAGAACTACTTGGTGATGTTTTCAGATATATTTTTTTATTACAAACTGTGGCCAAAAATTTATACTAGAATTTTGAAACAAACTTTTTCTACATCTAACATATATGATGCACAAAATATAACCTAGTTTTCAAACTCAGAAGTAAAATTAGGAATAATTAAATGTCAAAAACTCATACGTCCCTTTTCACTACTATAATTTCCAAAAATATCTTCCACCATTTACTTTGTTGCAGCTCTAACCTAGCACCATTCCATGAAAGTCTTCTCATTACCAGGAACCATACCAGCTCATCATATCCTTTTGCCACACTTCTATATTCTCTTAGGTCAAATCAGTATTACCTTATGTCAACTTCAAAATAAAATCAAAACTCCTTAAAATTCAAAATCATCAAATCTAATTATATTTTTTGTTCATATCAAATCTTATCAAACATTAAATCAAATTAGATCTTGTACCAAAATCTTGTCAAACATAAACATTAATTCTAAAATTAGAATTAGTCCATTTTATCAAAAAATATTTTATCAATCAATTCAATCAACATAACATCACCTTGGTTACCATAATAATCACAGCCTACCTTAATATTAAACATTTTAAATATTACATCAGACCACTATATACAAAATAATAAATAACATTTTTAAATTCCCAAATTTTGATACAGTCTTAATAAGCCAAAATTCAAAGGAAATTCTCCCCCCACCCCTTATCACCATTACAAAAGCTTACGCTTAATTGTCCTCCTCTGAACTAATTACGAATTAAATGCATTACTGCGTGTTATACTGTACCATTATAGGGAACCATTTTCATCAAGTTGTTGTACAAATCGTTGTGCAAATTGTTGTGCAAATCAAAACAAACTAATCTATAAAACGGGCTATCCAAAGTACATCATTGTGGGCTTCTCTTTTACTTATGTTAAAGCGGGATTATTTATTGATAAACTCAGAAATTAAAACATGATATCTGAATTGTAATTCCGTAATCTTATAAATCATGAACTAGTGAAATTAAAAGTTAATAATTAGTAAGTTCGTAAGATTAAAAATCAATAATTTGTGATTTCATGAGATTAAAAATTAATAATATGTACAGTCGTGAGCGCTACAATAAGATCATTTAGTCTAACACAATAATAATTTAATTTGCTTACCATTATCAGAAACAGAACTAAAGTCAAGTGTTTTCAGCACCTGATTGCGTTGCCATGTCTATGGCGATTTGCAAGTCGCTAGCTCGTAGCAAATTCTAAGCCATGGTGCGTTTCACCAAAGTGAATGCTCGAACTTGACTGACCCTACATGACGGAATGCGCACAAGGCACAAGAATCGTCTGACATTTGAAATGTTACTCAAACAACCAACGTTTACGAATAGAGCCTATACTATTATTATTAATTAATATACGCCTTGTGATTAGGCTGTGCGGTACTGATCTGAACATTTATTAATATCGCAAAATTAATTGTTTATTTCAATAAATTGTGCAGTGTATTTTATAATTAAATTTATAAGGTTTTATAATCGTCAAAAAAATTGTTACAACCTATAACCAATTAATTAAAGAAAAATGTAAAATTTAAGTGGGAAGTGGACGAACAAAGCTCTTTTGACACCTTATGCAAGAGACTAGTTCAAAAACCCATTTTAGCCATTTTTAATCCAGCTGCTATTACCGAAGTGCACATAGATGTCAGTGCCCATGGGATTGTTTGAATGATGTTCCAAAGGGAAATAGACAAACGAGTACATCCAGTTGCATTTAAGAGTAGAGACTTCAAAAACTGAAAGCAAATATCACTCCTTTGAATTAGAAACCTTGGGAGTAGTTGAAAGTTTAAAAAATTTAAAATATACCTTTTAGGGATTCATTTCACGTGGCAACGTTCTTAAAGCCTCTAGCATAAAAGAAATCTACCTAGAATTGCACGATGGTGGTTTTAACCACAATTTTGAGTTTCAAATGACGTATAAACCAGGAAATAGACTAAGGCATGTAGATGCTTTAAGTAAAAATCCAGCCACTAATGAAACATCGCCCGACAAAGTGTTAAGGATAGAACAAGCTGATTGTGACCTAGCCAATCAACTAACGGACGAGAAACTAAAATCAATTTGACACATCTTAATGAAACCACCTGAAACTCAATGTGAAAAAAATATATAAAGATTATGCGTTACGCGGTAAAAGATTACAACGTATTGCTTGTCATCTTAAATTTGCACAATAGTTTTCTTCAACTAATCATTTTTTAGCTTTCCGCATGGATCATGCTCTCGACACCCTGATCTGGACCGTCGGGCCCCGTCATCCTTCCGCAGAACCTCGGCATCCTTCCTCAGGACCACCGGATCTGCAAATTCTTCTGCTAATTTATGGGCGATATTTACATAAATCTACTAGATTAATCCATTAAACCTAATGCAATCGTTTGCAGATTAACTTCTTATTCATGTCAATCTCAAATTCTAGTAACATTGATTAAGTACTGTATTTGCACAGATTAAATCCATTAAACTAATATACACATATACATCTAATGCAATCCTTTGTAAATTAAATTCTCATTTGTCTCTATCTCGCAGTATACTTTCCACTATATTAGTAAATATTCGCAGGCTATATAGTCACTGTTCTTTGTTAAAAAACTTGCATGAAAATGATTAGGAACTCTCATTAAATTCGAGATTAACCTTGTTTTCTAATTAGACTTTAAGCATGGAGACTGATTAAACATCAACACACGGTAGACGGTAGTCATTAACTTAATCAGGTGTACCAGCAATTTTATCTCTAACATCACTTTAACACATCAACCATTTTTGCTGATGTCACCAGCACCATGTAGAGGACGTCACAACTGTCATTGTGGTACATGAGTCATTTTTGTAACAATTATCACTTTGACGTATCCGCCATCTTAGTGCGATTTTTTAACTCACCCTGTATACGCATATTACATAGTCGATTTTCTGAAGGCTGCATTTCAAATGAAAAATTATCATGTATCGAGTGCCACTGAAGACCAAGCACTTTTACGGTAAACATAAAATCATTTGCGACTAGACTTGGTTTTACTTGTTGATACTCAGTAGAAATATCTTCTAACAGTAGTGGACTGTTGCTAGCCCATTGGCGTATTCGAAACAGCCAGCATGTAAAAGTTCAATGAGTTGACGTTTTAGTTCATGAGTTGCCTGTAAAGTGAACGACCCAGTCAATACATCGTCAACATACAAATTATTTCTGAAAGCATGAGCAGCCAATGGGTAGCTATTTTCTCCTAGTTCATCTAGTTTTAAGATAGTGCGAATGGCGAGAAAAGGAGCGGATGAAACTCCATATGTAATTGTGTTCAACTGATAAGTTGAAATTGGTTCTGAAGATTCCATCGCCATTGTATCAATTGATAAGAACGATCCGTTTCTGATATCAATATCTGCCTGTACATTTGTTTTATGTCACAGACAAAAACTAACTTGGGAATACAAAATGCCAAATGTATTTTTACAATATCATTCTAGAGCTTAGGTCCAGTGAGTAAGGTATCATTCAATGAAATACCATTCGAAGCTCGAGCCGAAGCATCAAAAACAATTCTCAATTTAGGTTTATTATTTTCTAGTTTGAAAACGGCATGGTGTAGGATAAAATACGCATTATTGTCAGCTGGAGGCGTTGATAAAAGCGACATGTGACCAGATGTTTCGTAATCACGCAAAAAATCTACATACAAATTTTGCAAGTCTGGATTAGTTTCGAGACGACGCTCTAGTGACAATAGACGTTTAATGGCAATAGATTTTGAGTCCGGAAACTCACGAACAGTTTTTCTAAATGGGAGGCTCACGCCGAACCTATCATTGGGTAACCGATACAACGAGTTATCAAAAGATTGTTGAGCAAGGTCATTTCTGGGGACGACAAACTCTTCGACGGAATGTCGTCAAGCTCCCAAAAATGTTTAAGTTTAATATCCATACAAGGATCGACAGACACAAAGAACGAATGAATAACATTGGTTGAGATGGGATCGACAGTACCAAATATCATGTAACCAAATATGGTGTTGACAGCAACAGGCGAAATTTCTTTGTCATCAAGTTTTCCATCGAGCAAAATACGACTGGCACGACTTTGCACTGAAGAAGGATGTCTCCAGCTTTTATCTGCGAGTTTTATGTTTTCCAAATGAGACCAATACGATTGAATATACTTGTTTGGAAGATTATCGCAAATAGACGGCAAAACCATTAAGTTTATTTTCAAATTGTTGTCCGTGGGGACAATCATATTCCTGGATGGGACGAATTGTTCCAGATATAACACCTAACGTTTGGTGTGAAGTCTGGCCCAAACCAGAAATACGAATCGAAGAAAGACGAGACGATATACCAATAGACTTACGACAAGACTCCGTAATAAATAAAATTTGACTCCCAGTAGAGCACGAATAATTCGAGGTTGATTTCTGTTGCCGAGAATTTACAAACAAACCGTGGGTAGCAGAGCTAGACAAGTTGTCGCCTCAGACCCAACTGTTGTAGTACAAGTAGCATTATTAGACGAACCGGTTTGCAAAGTTTTTTCGCGAGTAGGAGTTGAAGAAGATGGTGACGTAGCAGTCGACTGCACAAAATGTAACCATATATGATGATTTTTATTGCAAATTTTGCACAAAACTTTTGACGGACAAGACGACATGTTATGATTTGGTCGAAGACAGTTCAAACATAACCGAAGAAGTGTGGCTTGCTCGTGACGCTTGTTTGGAGACAATTTAAGAAATTGCTCGCACGAATACAACACATGATTTGCTTTGCAAAGAATGCAGGACAACGGATTGTTCTTAGGAGAAGTGTTAGTCTCAGCTAAGAAAGTCTTAGGCTTCAAGTCAGAATTCGAACTAATGAGGCCTTGTTTATTAATAGTATCTTTAAGCACTTTCGGCTGTTTGCTTGAGACAAGATTCTCTAAGGCTACACATTGTTTCGACACTTTCACGCAACTGAATGTAGGCGCATCAGTAGAATTAAAATGCAATTTGAATCGTTTACGAGTTTCCTCATCGAGTTTACATAATAAAAGATCTACAAGAACGAAATCCCAACTTTCACCATCAAATTGTAACGATCCCAAAATCGATAAGTTTTCTGTGAAACAGTCAATTAAATTTCGAAGTTGTTTTACGTTTTCCGCATGCATAGGCGGGTAGTTTTTTAATTAAACCCCAATGGTGATTAGCCAAAAGACGTTTATTATTATATCTAGAACATAAAGTGTCATATGCTAATTTGTAATTTTCATGACAAAGAGAACTAGACCGCAACAATGTCAATGATTCACCCGACAAGTTGAAAAAGGTAGGAATGCTTTTCGATGTCCGTTAAATGCGGTTGTTTAGCTATTAAACATATCTTTGAATGTCTTAAAATTTTTAGGGTCATTATCAAAACGTGGTAGAGTAATTTTTGGTAATTTTACTCTAGGTGTAAAATATTGTCTTGTCGAATTGTGTGACTCGCAGGCGGAGTTTTCACTTCAGCAGAAAATATCTTTTCCTCTATCAAAAGGATGGAATAATATTCATCATCTACGTTTCGACACAAATTTTCTAAAGCCGGTTGCAATTCCGATTCTGTGTTTACGAGTACACTAACATACCTTTCAGTAAAATCCTTGTAAATAGATTCAACCATTCGACATTTCAACTTAAATAATTTATGTACAGCATCATTGTATTGTGCCTTCTCAGAAAGTTCGAAAATTTTATTAATCCTAGCAGCATAGAGCTTTAATAAAGTTACAGACGTATCTGTGTCAGACATTTTGTATGAAAATAACAAACGACAATTATTTTAATTAACAACAACCGACAATAATCTTATTGTATAAATTCAATCACCGAAAATGATCCAATAAAGTCATTACCCAATTTGTAATGTAAAATGCGAAATGAATAGTTAGATACCTAAAACTTCCTATTGTATTTTAGAAAGCTTATTTTAAACGTAATGACAACCCTTAAGTCTACAAAAGCTAGAAGGTTTATAGAATACCCCAACGGTTTAGTCATTCAAACAAGAAATATAGCTAAAATATTTTGTGTTTATAAACCCTTAAGAATGCAGGTACGCATAACGATAAAACAAGAATGTCGTTTCCAGCTCTACATAAGTCAAAGAAATTGACCACCGACAGGTAAATGAAATTTTACAATAGAACAACTTTAAAGCTTTCACCAACATTTGCAACAGGTTTTCTATACGAACGATTTAACTATATCTGTAAAATGATTAATAATGCTCTCTAACTAAATTATTGATAAATCGTAATATATATATATATATATATATATATATATATATATATATATACAGGGCTTTTCACGACGACCGTGCATTAGACATTTCTCAGAAAGTACAAGAGATAGAAGTATGAAATTTTATATGTAGTGATTGTTCGACATGCCGAGTTGATCTAAAATATTTTCGTTTTGATAGCACTTCCGGTTGTACCGGAAGTTGATATTATCTTTGTTATTTTAAATGGAACACCCTGTATATTTTTCCATTTTTAGATTCTGCACAAAATTTTAAGTTAAATTCCTTTAATAAGTAATATCTCAATATTTTACCGTTTTCGAGATATTTAGCTTTTTATGTTTTTTTTGTAAAAACCTGATATACTTTCTTGACAATAATGTACATTTAAACTTACAGTTTAGAAACCAATTATTAGCAGATATACTATTCAAATGGTTTGATACACATTTAAATGTATTTGTTTCCATTCAACACCATACGAGGTGGTCGTTTTTACTGAAAGTTTCTTACATAAAAATCTGAAAAGTCAATTTTTCTAAATGGAACACCCTGTATATTTTGCATTTTAGATTCTACACACAATTTTAAGTTAAATTCCTTTAATAAGTAATATCTCAATATTTTACCGTTTTCGAGATATTTAACTTTTTATGTTTTTTTGTAAAAACTGATATACTTTCTTGACAATAATGTACATTTAAATTTACAGTTTAGAAACCAATTATTAGGCAGATACACTATTCAAATGTTTGATAAACATTGAAATGTATTTGTTTCCATTCAACACCATACGAGGTGTCCGACATTTTTACTTAAAGTTTCTTGCATAAAAATCTGAAAAGTCAATTTTTCTAAATGGAACGCCTCGTATATTTTGATATTTTCAAATTGTTCAATCATTTTTAAGGTAACTTTATGTAACAAGTCCTATTCCGAAGTTCAACTGTCTTTAAGTTATTTGATTTTAATGACATTAAGTGGTTCTACTACGATAATAAAAATAAATATCAGCATTATGTTCGTAGGAGACTTTAATGAAGGTTGAAAAAGAATAAAAGAATAATTAATCTTTATACTATAACAGATGCTCGATAATGTCATTATTTCTTTCCAAACATGCATTTATTCTTTTAATAAGGTTATCGTGTGTTGCTTTTCTTATTGCTTGTGGTGTTAATGAATTTATAGCAGCTCTAACTCTATCTTTCATATTGGCTTTGGTTGTGATAGGATCTGAATAGACGATGTTCTTTAAGTGACCCCAAAAGAAAAATCTAGTGGATTACCATCTGGAGTTCTCGGGGGCCATCGAAATGGACCATTATTTGCAATCCATCGGTCTTGAAAAATTCCTGTTAAAAAATCGCCAACCGGTCGGTAATTGTGACATGGAGCACCATCCATTTGATACCATAAGTAATCTGTTTGTAGATGGTTTTGTATTATTGGCTGCACTCCATTTCTTAGCATATGAACATACCTTTCTCCAGTTAAATTTTCATCGTATAATTCAAGATAAAGGATTGAATCGCAATTAATGGCACAAAATACATTAAATTGCCATTTGTCTTGAAAATTTCTTTCACGGACTACGTGTGAATTTTGCGGAGCCCAATAATTGCTGTTGTGCCTATTAAAGACTCCATTTTTGGTAAACTGCTTCGTCTGTCCAAATAATGTTTTTTAAAAGTTTTTGTCCTTTTGACTTTTAGTTAGCAACCACTCAAAAAACTGAACTCTCCGAGGCAAATCAGTGTTTTTTAAATGTTGGATGCAGTAAAATTTATATGGGCGCCATTTGTGTTTATTAAGTATACGATAAATGGTCACATACGGTATACCTATTTCTCTTTCGGCTTCGTGTAATGAAGCAGTTGGGTAAGCAGAGAAAAATCCTAAAACAGTGATTTCATTGTCTTCATTTTCAACTTGCGGCTTTCTGCGTTTAATGTGTGGAAGAAATGCTCCATTCGTTCTACAGTTTTGAAGTAGACGATTAACTGTATTCTTATTGGGTTTTTGGAGATGCGGGTATCTATCTGCAAATAATCGACAAGTTCGACTATTTATTCTATTACATTCACCGTAAGTAATTATTAAATTTAAGAAATCTTCATTACTATAATCTAATCTTGACATTTTTAATATTTTATAACACACAATCTAACACGTAATCTAATAAAGTAATAAGACAGTTTGTTAATTCTGTATCACCGTTCGATTATTTGCCAAAGCGTCGTACGAACATAATGCTGATATTTATTTTTATTATCGTAGTAGAACCATTTAATGTCATTAAAATCAAATAACTTAAAGACAGTTGAACTTCAGAATAGGACTTGTTACATAAAGTTACCTTAAAAATGATTGAACAATTTGAAAATATCAAAATATACGGGGTGTTTCATTTAGAAAAATTGACTTTTCAGATTTTTTTATGCAAGAAACTTTAAGTAAAAATGTCGGACACCTGGTATGGTGTTGAATGGAAACAAATACATTTAAATGTTTATCAAACATTTGAATAGTTTATCTGCTAATAATTGGTTTCTAAACTGTAAATTTAAATGTACATTATTGTCAAGAAAGTATATCAGTTTTTTAAAAAAAAAACATAAAAGCTAAATATCTCGAAAACGGTAAAATATTGAGATATTACTTGTTAAAGGAATTTAACTTAAAATTTTGTGTAGAATCTAAAAATGCAAAAATATACAGGGTGTTCCATTTAGAAAAATTGACTTTTCAGATTTTTTATGTAAGAAACTTTCAGTAAAAACGCCGGCCACCTCGTATGGTGTTGAATGGAAACAAATACATTTAAATGTGTATCAACCATTTGAATAGTATATCTGCTAATAATTGGTTTCTAAACTGTAAGTTTAAATGTACATTATTGTCAAGAAAGTATATCAGTTTTTACAAAAAACATAAAAGCTAAATATCTCGAAAACGGTAAAATATTGAGATATTACTTATTAAAGGAATTTAACTTAAAATTTTGTGCAGAATCTAAAAATGGAAAAATATACAGGGTGTTCCATTTAAAATAACAAAGATAATATCAACTTCCGGTACAACCGGAAGTGCTATCAAAACGAAAATATTTTAGATCAACTCGGCATGTCGAACAATCACTACATATAAAATTTCATACTTCTATCTCTTGTACTTTCTGAGAAATGTCTAATGCACGGTCGTCGTGAAAAGCCCTGTATATATATATATATATATATATATATATATATATTATATTATATATTTTTATATATAAGTAAATACAAATTTGATGCGAATATTTGCTAATTAAAGTTTTACATACATACAAGCTTTAACTAAACGAATTAAAATATTAACCATGGACAGTTATATCACGCGAAGAGGACCAAAAATTGAATTAATTAACTATGAATAATGAGCTGGCGCGTCTTATTAATTTTAGTGGACTGTATTGCGAAAGTACAACAAAACGCTAGCTTTAAAATATGAAAATTTGTACGCATGTAATTGGCAAACAAAATGCATAAATTCACTCATCAATATTGTCCTTGGTGTGTGGTCCCCTTTGATGTTGCTGCAATGTCCCCGGGGGAGTCGGTTGAATGCACTGTTACAAAGCACTATATTTATTGTTTGTATAGGTTGCCCCGACACAACCGTTCCGATACTAGGTCGAATGAATGGTCTTCGATAAACTTAACAAAACCACTTTCGTACGCGTTTCACTATAAGAGACGCAAGCGCACTGCACAATTTTATTCCACTATATACTTTGAGTTTTAATTAATACGAAATAGTGAACAAATAGTTAAATTACGTTACTGAGTCTCATGTCTGTATTTAAATATTATAGCGTAATAAAAAGCAGTATGAATAATGCGCGATAAATTGTGATTAAAAAAATATAATGTAATAAAGAAGATGGAGTGGCATTCGGGTGAGGTCTAGCTTAGAGTACGGATGAATCCAGGATGGTATGATAACTTTGATCCTAATAATAATTAGGAAGTTTAGTTGTGTAAAATTAGTATCGGGTTATGAGTTAGTTTATTGCTTATTGTATGAAGTACAGATTAATTTGAAGAATACGCAAATAAATAAGTGTACGTTTTATTTTGTGTACCCTGAGTTAATAAAAAAGATTCTACATCATTTAGCGCCAACGGGTGCTGAAAACTTATTAGATCTATTACGTTCATTTTCGACTATAGTTGGTTATTTTATATACATAAATTCCTTTTCTAGCATTAAATTCTCCAACAATACCCGATATATTGTACCTGTTCAGATAAGCTCGCTTTACCATAATTTTCAACTAAAATCACTTGTTAATTCATTATTCGTTCATATAAATTCCATGTCTATTGTTAAATCCTTCCGCATAATTAATAATAAATACTCTTTCTAAGAATTTCTCAAAGTAAATCTAGTTGTTTTGAAACGAAAAGTTTATGCTACAATTAATTAGTCAAAATCCTGTTTAGGTATCCGTGAGCGCGGTATACCTTCCGATAACGTATAATTGCGTTCTAGTGGGTTTCCCATCTAAAGATTTGTCGAAATAATATATCCTACTATTCTCCGGTAAAACCGTGTTTTCCATTTTCAATCGCGTTTCGATAACACGGATGTTTGCTTTTCGTGTTCGTGTTATTTTGAATTCCTTTTAAACTTTGATTCTACAGCTTGTGCGTTTATGCACTTGTAAAAACTACTCGTTCTGTTACTCCAAGAGCGATGCACGTTTCTCCTCTATCAAATGTGTAGATTTGGTGTGTATCAGTAAGCACTCCTGAGCTGTTATTATTAGTAAGATTTTTTTACCTCTTAACTGGAGGCTAAATTGCCTGTTGCATAGCCCGATCAATATGATTCCGGAGCCTGACAAGATTAGTATCCCTACACATGTATGTGACTTGTTTTCCTTTTCTATCATACCCTGGGATAAACCCAACTTGAAATTAGATACGCTAATGTTTGTTATGGTAAAATCCTTACTAGAAAAGTTTCTAAATTTAAAGCCTTTTTTTTAATTAACCCATCCGCTTATACGGTAACAGCATTATTCTTTTTGGTACTAATTAGATTTATTGCATGATAGCTACGAATTGTGCACTAGTGAATTTGTCCATAAAGTAAAATTGTTTTATTAAATACTAACCTTAGTTAATTTTATTTTGATCTTTTGATAGAAATTTTTATTTTTGTGTTTTTTTATTGTAAATAAAAAAATCGTTGACGATGTATTATTTTTGTGTTGCTAGGAACCCCTCCCCTCCCCGCATGGGTAGTTGGCCTGGTATATTTAAGTTTTTTTCTGCCTACGTAATTGTACGTAGCACATTCATACTCGTACAAGTGGTAACGTAACGGTAATTCATCCATGGCGAGGATGTTGTCCGGAATAACTCTCGGGATCACCCTGAGCGGCTTGTCGTCTTAGCGGTGAAAAGTATGGTACTATTCGCACCGCTCTGACAGGAAAACGTAATCCCATGGTAATCGGCCGGGGTCGCCGGTGTGATTATGATTCCGGCCTGTGTGTTATGTGCTGTGGTCAAGTGTAATCGGCGACGATCAAGCCCCGCCGCAATCACCATCCACCTGTTCTTCTTGCGAAGAACGACGGGAAACGATTGCATCAAACTCCATTTCTTCAGGCTGCGTAACAATCGGTTTAATCCGATTCGTCGTGAGCAGGTTGGCGGCGGTGGACGCCTTGTTCTGTTTCGTCGTCTTCTACATCGACGTCGTGAAGCCGTCGTCACAAACCTCCTCTGAAGTGTCGTCAATGGCGAGCTTGCCGGAGTCCTTCGCTTCGGCAACAAGTGCCAACGTAATGTCCTTTGCTACATAGTTTCGTTAAAAGACGCAGAAAGTAGTGTAAGCACTATGCCCGCACAATGTAGCGAAGCGTCCCCTCGAGACACGCACAATCGTTTCAATTACTTCCAGATTACAAGTTTCACTAGCCAGTATAGCGCTTAAAGTGTCTGACACCACCGACAAAAGACAAAGCCTTACAACCGACCAGGGTCAAGGAAAGCCTAAAGGGCAAGAAAAGAAAACCTGGACCCGGATCCAACCGACACCAAAGACTCCACCACCACCAACTACACCACCACTCACATCTCCAGCTCCGCCAGCGGAATCCAGCGCAAAGGCCGTCACCAAAGTGGCCACCACAAAAACCCGAGACCAACCATCACCATCAACCGGAGAATTCAAAACGATAGAAATCATACATAATGTCCACTAGTGAATTTAAAAGGCAATTTCCAACGACTCTGTCACCAACCTGCTTTGAGCGGCAATAACCAACACAAACTGGAACGCTAACGTATCAACAACAACGGGATAGAACTGAAACACTTTCTACCAGAATTCCACATCGACGTAGTTCTACTAGTAGAAATTAATTCTCACCAAACACCATATTAACATTGGCTAACTCCAACATCTACCGCACGGAAGAGTTGCAATTTTCATACACCTTTGCATACTTCATGATCAAACAGGTGTGCCACCAACCGACATGGAATTCGTAGAAGCCCGCATTAACATGCACGGTGGACCACTTCAACTAATATCAGCCTGCAAAAGCTCTACACAAAGAATACGAAAAGAAGAAATAGATAACCTCCTAGCAGAAGATAATCCCGCAATTATCGTCGCTGACCTGAACGCGAAACATTCAAGCTGGGACTCCAGAATGGAAAATCGAACCGATCGCACCTTATATAACCACCCAACCAAAAAGGACTGGAACTTAACTGGACCGGAACCAACACAAATACCAACAAATCACGCACATAAATCAGATGTATTAGACATCACGATCACGAGATACCTACCACACCCAATAGAACCAGAAGTGATAGAAGACCTGAGTTCGAACCACCTGCCAATTATATTCATCATGCACATGCAACCACACACAAGAGGTACGAACGCTACGATACGAAGAACCAACTGACAAAAATACAACGAAAAATTATAGACGGCAACCCTAACATAAAAACGCACAAGATATCGGCGTTGCCGTAAGAACACTGACGAACGCTCCATGAGAAGCCATCAACAACACACATATCATACAACTGAACACCAAAAAACCAGCTTTGCCGCAACATAAGAAACAAACGAAAATGAGTAAGAAGACGGCAACACACACAAGATCCCAACATCAGAACATTGTTCAACGAAAAACAACCTGTACTAAAAGTACTCCTGAATGATTACAGAACGACCTCTCTCGTAAACAACACGTTAGGACGAAGAAGTCAACCTGTACAAATTAAACAGAAGACTAACCTACAAGTAAAACCAGAAACAAGTCCCATTCAGAAAACTCTGAGACCAAAGATAGAGCAACAATATACGCAGAAGCACTACAACATACATTCTCAATAAACAATACTACCGATCGAAGCCACGAAAACAATACACACACCGTAATCGAGAAAATCCAGCTGCAACTTGAACACGAAATCGGCTTCATAACATCCAAAAAAGCAAAACCAATTATCGTGTGACTGAACGACCGAACGGCTCCCAGCAAAGATAATGTCCTCCGAAAAGCACCTAAACAAATGACAAAAGCTGCACTGGCATACCGGACGAAAATTTTCAACAGCAGTTTGGATTCAAAGCAGGGCACAACCTAGCATTACGATCGTTGAAAACTACAACAGAGCCAAAGTAACCGTTGCAAAAGCTATCCATATGGAAAAAGCCTTCGAGAAAGTCTGGATACAGGAACTGCTCTACAAATTAGCAACCATACACAAGATGTCGATACCATTCATTAAACTTCTAAACAGCTACCTAACCAAACAAACGCCTACAAGTACGAGTTGAAGATCAACTGTCGGACGAAATACACATCACCGCTTGCGAATCGTGCTACGTACATTGACGTAACATAAAAAAAAGAAAGTGAAAGAAAATCCGGGCTCAATCGGCGAGTGGGCGGGGTTTTATACCTATAAGTAAGTAAAGGAGAGCCTGAAAAAAATAGAAAAAAAAATATACTCACTCATTCACACTCAGAACAAAACATATAACAGGAAAGAAAGAACTTATAATTAAAAAAAAATATTTACACAACACAGTAAAAAAAATTGTTTATGGAAAGGGGCGAGCTGTAGTTTTTAGGCAACTACCCCCTGACAGTAACTAGAAAAAAGAGAAACAAATGCAACCCTAAAAACCACAGCTCTAGAATATTGTAAATATACACTTAACCTATTTTTACAAACAATAGCAACAACATTTTCAAATGGGCCAGCAAGTCTTTAAACAATTTTTGATTAATAAGTAGTATATTTTTCGTGATTTATAACCAAATAGTAAAGCATTAGTCAAAAAAATGAGTAAATACCAAAATAGATCAAGAAATTTCGTACCTAAGAATTCAATTTGGAAATGCCATATTTTAATGGTAAAACCTCAGGCGCTCTGGTTCCGAAGTCAGAAGCGCGTACAGAGAAAACAAAAAAAAGGAACTCACCCTCGAGTTACTGGCATCGGGGTGGAACCAGTCGCTGGTCTCCGTCAGCGAACAGGCAGTCTTACGTCAAGGCAGAGCGCATTTGACTTCGCATTCCCAGAAGAAGCGACAGCTCAAGAGATTAACGTGTCCCCCGCAGGAAGCTAGAATAATTACGAACAATAAATTAATTTAATGGAGCCGAAAAGTAATGTTTTATACAAACTCTATATACTTACCACGCTAAATAATGCGTGCCGGAAATTCACATAAAGATAACGAACGAAACCAAATAGAACGTGTTTTCTTGTGACTATTCGAACAGCAAATGAATTGTTACATTTGTTAAAGCACCAAAGTAAGGAAATAAACCAGGAAAACCTTAATTTTATTAAAATAAATTCGCCGAATTCTTTAAAAAGGGAAAACACACCAGCATTTAATTATTAAAATACTTGGAAAGTTGCCTATCTAATTAAGGCGTAAAATCTATGGGACGCAATTCTTAGAAAGGATATTTATTTTTCTAATGAAGCACAAAGATTTATCAACTGACATAGATAGGATATTTATTATCAATTACCATACAAATTTGAATACACGAAAGGGTTATTTCTTAATTAACGGAATTAATTTTTGTGTTGAACGCCAAAGGAATTTAAGGTAAAAATTATTGCGTATAAACTAATCAACTATTTACGAAAATGAACGTAACAATCGCAAGAGAGATGCTTCACGCCTGAGCTTTTCGACGCTTACACCAACGACATACCGTGCGGAGAGGATATCATATGTGTAATGTATGCCGCCGACACCATCTTTATGGCAGTAGTAAGAACACTAAAATATGAAACGGCATCTTGACACACCACCAGACGATGGAATATCACATTAAATTCACAAAAATCGGAGGCCATCCTCTTCTCTAAACACAATCCGTCACCATATCAACCATCGATTCTAGAAGAACGCCAATTGCTGTAGAAGGACATCCATAAAATACCTTGGAGTTATCACTCGTATTTAAACAACACGTAGACACAACAGTACAAAAAGTAAAAAAAGCCAAAAGTTATCTCTACGAAAAAATCTTCGCAAGAAACAAACTATCAACCAACACTAGACTACGAATGTGCGACACTTACGTAAGATCTCTCCTAAGGTACGCATCACAAGCATGACATACTTACCTTTTCGGAATACGACATCAACCGGAAGCCTTCCAAAACCAGACAATACGAATAATAACCAGAGCACCTTGATTCGTAAGAAACGAGGTAATTAGAAACGACCTACAAATGGACACCCTCGTCGACCACTGCAAACACCTTTATTACCATCAATGTCACTCACAGTTCTTCCATACAAGCCGCAGCACCTACAGAGGGCAGAGGAAGAAACGAACAAGAAGATTAAGTCACGAGACTAAATCATCACGAAAACGCAATTTCAACAGATATCGGCAAGACGGTAAAACTCAAGAGATTAACGCTGCAATAGTAAAATGGCTTTGAGAGTCAACCCGACTGACTACACAAATGTTACAAATGACATGAATAATCGTAAAGTAGTTTCAAGCACTTCACTAGCGTATTTGTAGACTTTAGTCCTTCCGTTTGCTCACAAAACTATGTGGTAGATCATAAATCAGTCTATTCCATCAAACATTCACAAGGACATTTAATAAAAATGGCTGCTACGTTAATAATAGGCTAGATATTGTTTTAGGCATTACGTTACGAACACGCTATTATAAATTAAATCGACATAAATCACAGAAGAAAGTATTTAAAATTAATGCAGTTTAAACAATTCCGCGGTTAATCTTTTGTATTTCTTTTAAAAAATTGCTGTGAGCGGTACGATCGATTGCTAATATTGAAGCAAGTGGTGACGTGTTTATTGTATTACTAACAGATGTTGTTTGGTATTTAAAAAATGCTTTTATGAACCTTCAACCAACTCGACTCAAAAGTAGGGTATTATTGGAATACGCTATTTGTATAGACGGGAATTTGTGATTATTGTACTTTACGAATAATTGTTCTATTGTGACGTGTACAAACACTGTCCAGCGACATGTTTTTTTCACAACAAAAACGTTATTTACAAATATATAGCAGGATCACTTACTAAGCAACTTTCGTTAGCTTGTAGTTTGTGTTATTATTCTTTATTTTAAAAAGTTTTCAACAAATTTCGTATGTACTCACATACTAACGAAAGGCTATTCAGATGTACTTTATGTGCTTATTTGGCGTATTATAAAAGTAATTTATTAATCACTGTGCGATTGCGTTTTGAACAACATTCATCTACATACAATTTGTGTGATTATTCTGCATCAGAAAAAGTTTTACATTTATCTCTAGTCGAATATTAGACAACGTAAACACTTATACAGTTTGTATGATTATATCAAATCGCAAAAAAATACTTTAACAAGAAGCATATCCATTTGTATAGAATTTATGTAATTATACATCACTGAAAAGTTACAAAGACATATGATGTCGTACACTAACGAGCGTCCATTCGCATGCAATTTGTGTAATTATGCCGCATCACAAAAAGCTTATTTACAGAAACATATGAAGTCCCACACTAACGAGCGTCCATTCGCGTGCAATTTGTGTAATTATGCCGCATTAAGAAAAGTGACTATACAGACACATATGAGGTCGCACACTAACAAGCGTTCCGTCCCATGCAATTTGTGTAATTATGTCGCAACACAAAAAGGTTATTTGCGGATACATATGAAGTCGCACACTAACGAGCGTCCATTCGCGTGCAATTTGTGTAATTATGCCGCATTACAAAAAGTGACTTCACAAACACATATGAGGTCACACACTAACGAGCGTCCATTCCCATGCAATTTGTGTAATTATGCCGCAACTCAAAAAGGTCATTTACGGATACATATGAAGTCGCACACTAACGAGCATCCATTCTTATGCAATTTGTGTAATTATGCCGCATCACAAAAAGACACTTTACAGTCACATATGAGGTCGCACACTAACGAGCGTCCCTTTCCATGTAATTTGTGTAATTATGCCGCAACACAAAAAGGTCATTTACGAATACATATGAAGTCGCACACTAACGAGCGTCCATTCTCATGCAATTTGTGTAATTATGCCGCAACACATAAACATTATTTACAGATACATATGAAGTCGCACACTAACGAGCGTCCATTCTCATGCAATTTCTGTAATTATGCCGCAACACAAAAAGCGTATTTACAAAAACATATGATGTCGCACACTAACGAGCATCTCTTCCCATGCTATTTGTGTAATTATGCCTCATCACGAAAAGCGTATTTACAAAGACATATGAAGTCGCATACTAACGAGCGTCCATTCGCGTGCCATGTATGTAGATATGCCGCATTACAAACAGGTACTTTAAAGACACATATTACATCACTCAATAAGTCCGTAGGATGATACATAGATGGCGTTGCTATGTAATAATCCATATGATTTGTAGGAAGTACTAACCTTAAAAAGATATCTGTCAAAATTTCATGACAATCCGACGATTAGTTTACAAGTTACAGAGGTTCAAGTGACGATACTTTTGAGTTTTTCAAAAAATGAATTCAAGCAATTTCGCGTGTTGATTTATCATTGCTTTTGATGGGTAAAATACCATCGCAGCCAAAGCATGGCTTGATAAGTGTTATCCGGCTCTGCTCCATCGAGACAAACGGTGGAGAAGTGGTTTGCTGATTTTAAACGTGGCCGTACAGACACTGACGATGCTGAACGCTCTGGAAGGCCAATTGAGGTGGTTACACCGGAAAACATCAAAAAAGTCCACCGAATCGTTTTGGAAAACAGAAAAGTGAAATTGCGTGAGATAGCTGACACCTTGAAGATATCAGAAGGCAGTGCACACTATTTTGCATGAACATTTGTCCATGAGAAAGCTGTTCTCAAAGTGGGTGCCGCGTTTGCTCACAGTGGACCAAAACAACAACGTGTCGATGATTCTGAGAGCTGTTTGGAGCTGTTCAACCGGAATAAAAAGGACTTTTGCGTCGGTATGTGACAATGGATGAAACATGGATCCACCACCACACTCCAGAGTCTAATCGGCAGTCAGCTGAGTGGACTGCAGCCGGAGAACCACGTCCAAAGCGACCAAAATCGCAAAAGTCGGCTGGTAAGGTTTTGGCGTCTGTATTTTGGGATGCGCACGGAATTTTGTACATCGACTATCTTGGAAAGGAAGAAGAATCAACAGCGAACACTACATGGCATTATTAGTGCGTTTGAAGGAAGAAATTGCCAAAAACGACCACACATGAAGAAGAAAAATTCTCTTCACCAAGACAATGCACCGTGTCACAAGTCGATCGCAACGATGGCCAAATTGCACCAATTGGGCTTCGAATTGCTTCTGCACCCACCGTATTCTCCAGATTTGCCCCCCAGCGACTACTACCTGTTCGCAGACCTGAAAAAAATGCTCGCCGGAAAAAAAATTGGCTCGGATGAAGAGGTGATCGCTGAAACTGAAGCTTATTTTGAGGCCAAAGACGAATTGTTTTACAAAAAAGGTATCGAAATGCTAGAACGGCGTTGGACTGATTGTATCACTCTTGAAGGAATGTATGTTGATGAATAAAATCGAATTTCGCCAAAAAAATGTGTTTTTCTTAGTTATCCTACGGACTTATTGAGTGATGTGTTATGAAGTCGCACACTAACGGGCGTCCATTTCCATGCAATTTGTGTAATTATGCCGCATTAAGAAAAGTGACTATACAGATACATATGAAGTCGCACATTAGCGAACGTCAATTCGCATGCAATTTGTGTAATTATGCCACATCACAAAGAAGTAGTTTAAAAAGACATATGAGCTCACACACCAACGAACGTCCATTCACCTGTGCTTTGTGTAATTATGCCGCATCAAGGAAAGACCATTTACAAAGACATATGAAGTTGCACACTAACAATTCTCCATTCGCATGCAGTAATTGTGATTATTCTGCAACATGCAAAAGTCTTTACAGAAA